>DWIC01000155.1:0-14649 GCA_018248135.1 Battus belus
ACTGTAACACTTTTTATAAAGCATTGAATAAAGAGCAAAAAAGCGGAAGGGAGATATTTGACAACCTATTAAATAAAGGTAGAAATATGATATGCTAATAATATTGAGATGCTAACCAAAATTTTGAAATACAAAATGCTCGGAAACCCTGCGTTCGAGATTCATAATATGAGATAGTATGTCTTTAACAGCCGAGTTATTGCACTCACAACCACATAGCGTCCTCAACAATAACACAAATCCTTACTCATTACTCTGCTTGTAATTATTATATGACCTTACAGTAATAAATAAAACAAAGACGCTATTGATATATCTGTTGTCCTGGAACTGAATTGTTCTTAATCAGAAGGTAGCCCAGCTCTGTGGACGGATCAGATGAGAGCCCTCAAGAGCGTCTCTGAGCCCATGAGACTGTAGCAAGGTCATTTCAAAGACCACACTGATATGTATACCCTATCAAGAATGTATAATTACAAGAATATATATTGTTTTCATCGCTTGTTTTATTAATTAGCATAGTAAGGGACTGACTTGAGGTCGCGATCCTCCTCGTCGTAGTCGTCGAGGTAGAGCGAGCCCCAGAGACAGGCGCGTCTGCCGCGGATCACGATGATGTACGTGGATGTCACCACCAGGAAGATGCCTGTGCCTCCGCCGCACTCCATCGCGTGCTGGATAGGAAACAGTTATTTAACTTACCTCACTAATTAGTAAAAATCTCTTACAAGTTAACTCATTTATATGTGCTTTTATTATAAACTCTCTTGAGACGTCTTGGGAGTATGTATATAATGCTATAAATTTAACAATGAAATGAAAAATAAAATGAAAAAGATTTTAAAGTGATAATACAGCTTGATATTTAATTGCTTTTACTATTAGATTAAGGACATTTATGAAAGTGATCTTCTCTGAAAAAACTCTCTTTTAGCTTTTTTTTAAAGTGTATGTGTTTTTTTAAGATTATAAAAATTATGGGACTTTGTTTCTAATTTTTATTTAATTGGACTCGATTACAGGTTTTCTTCTGTAATTTTTTTTTACACCCATTACATTAACGTCCCATTTTTATTGCAGTCTGCCCTCTCAATCTTATATCTCCAGATATAAATAAACAATTTACAACATTTAGCCAGATATTTAAGAATCTAATAAAAAGATTATTTGTTATGAGTATTATGTGTTCAAGGGCAGTAAGTGTTAAGGCAGGGGCTAGAGCGGTTACCTGTACGGCTTCGGCGACCTGGTGGCGGCGACAGCAGGCCTGCTTGAGGCAAACGAGCGTACCGCAGAGTAGACAGACGGAGGCCTCCTTAGGCACGGCGCCGCACTGCAGGCATACGCGCTCGTGGTAGTACGTGAACAGGCGATCGTAGTCGCGTGGCAGCGCCAGCAGCGCAGGCTGCGACCACGGCACGTGTAGCGACCGTATCACTCGACGGATCTGCAATCAACACCCATTATCGTACTACATCCAAAAGTATCTACTTTAGTCCTAAGATTTAAAAATTGTACTTAATATTTGCTATATAAAAAGTATTATAGTTGAAAACCAGTGCGGATTAGTAGTTAATGTTTAAATGCCGTCTTTAATTTAATGTTTTAAGGTTCAAGCCATTAGGTTCGCTTCGACCAGAAATGAGAAGATAAGCAGAAGAACCAAGGATACCGACGTAGCTAAAAAAATGCTCGTGTGAAGCTGCAGTGGGCAGGGTACATCGCTCATGTAACTGATAGCTGTTGGGGCCTAAAGTTTCTCTAGTGGCGCCCCCCATTATGCGGCCCGTCGACATAGTTCGAGTTGCGGAAAGACCAAGCCTGCAGTGACTGTGTGACGCCCGAAAAATTTATGAATCATCATTTCAGCCGTAGGAGTTTCCGACTACATTAACAAAGTCACCTTTCATCCTCGCGGGCGGACGTCCGACGCTGCGCTTCTTCTTTATGTATATACTTAAAACTCATTCTACAATAAATTAAAATATTTAGTATTCAGTAAAGGGCTAAAGTACATTCTGTCACACTCGACTGCTGTGAATTGAACCTGGGAACTACTGTTTTAAGTCACCATACTTATCCACTAAACTACCAGTCCGTGGATAATACGCACTCCATCCATAAAAGCGCGTTGTTCAAGTTTAGTTTTAGTAATACTTCCGTATTGTAGTATGGCGGTCATTAAGCCTAAATCAATAACTAACCACTACTAAAGCGCGTTTGTTTAACGAGAGTTGTTAAAAATGTTGCACTCACAGCGAGTTGTCCCCCGCTAGCTGCGGAGGCGAGTTGCCTGGCCCAGGCGCGTGCAGCCGTTGGAGCATCCTCGTGCAGCGCCGAAGCGGCAGTTATCTCATCTCCCGACGCCAACTCCAAGTACTGCACCAGGCGAGAGAACTCATCTTGTACATTCTCGATCTCCGGCAGCGGCTGGTCGTAAATGTGCTTTCGCAATAGCGCCGATATACGCAGGAACGGTAATATTAACTCTTGCACCTGTAAATATATAAACATATAATTTTTAAAGAAATGTAAAGGGGAACCAGGCGTACGTTTTCATGTACCAAAATTAAAGAAAACTGATAACCAAGTTGAATTGAATGATTGTCATAATTTTATGTAATATACATATGAAAAATTGACAAATCGAAGGCGTATCAATGTGGTAATTTCAGAAGGATCTCGGCTTAAACTGGTCACATAAATGTTTATACTTAAATTCGATTTCGCCGAGATTTTAAAGCGGACACTTCACGGAGTAACCAGACCCAGAATTGCCATGGAGAACTTTGAATATCCGTTGTAATTGATTATAGAAGTAAGGGCTTTAAAGTTCATTTGCTGTTAATTAATGTACACCTAATACAAAAATTAATGGTCTCACACATAATTAATAACAAAATGATAATATTCCAATTATACTATATCTATGCCACATATATACTACTATGCATTCTTTACCTGAACACTTTACTGCCAGAAGTTATTGGCTTGTCACATTCCAATAGAAAAATAAATTAATCAGTTGATAACGTTGAAATATGTTGACAGTGATCAACTGGGAGAACGCATTATACAGGTGATTGGAAATAGATGTAAAAGCTCTTGCAGCTATTTCCAAAGCCTCCTAAGCAAATGAGCTATACATTCACCTTTATATGTGTATATTTACGATCGAGATCAAGCAAACCTGTGCCTCCAGCAGAGCAACGTCCAGAGGTCTGGCGGCTTGATGTGGCGGTGCGTCGTCAGCCAGCAGCGCAGCACCAGCAAGCGCGGGAAGCAGCAGTCGCGCAGCACTGCGCACCTCGCTCTCTTCCTCCCCTTCGACTAGTCCGATCTCTCCGCCCGCGCACAGCTGGCAGACCACTTGGTAGTAGGTCAGCGCGTATAACGAGCTCACGATGCATGTGAAATGCTCTAAACAATTATACAAATGTTCAGTACCTTCATTTAAACTTTTTATTTCACTACTTAGAAATGAGAATAAGTAGCATTAAGTATTACGTAGTAATTATTAACGTATTAAGTAGCAATTAGTGTCAGTAGTACTTGGTGTCTATATCCTGAATGAATAAGGATCCAGACACAGACACTCCAATTGAACAAAACATGACAACTGTCTAGTCACTCAATCATAACACGTATAACATTCTTATTAAGGGTACCTTTAATGAAGGAACAACATTAACTAACATGCATGCATAGTATGTTGGTGATGGTACTAACGTATATCTAGGTAGGGTGCCGTGTGCGGAGCTAGAAGCAGCAAGTGCATGAGCAGCGCGAGGGGGTCGCGCAGCAGTAGCGGCACGGGGCGACTGTCGGCGGCGGGCACAGCGGCGCGCGATGCCACGCTCCCCGCAGAGCTCCCACCGCCCCCTGCGGCGCTCGGCGACGTGGGTGGGCGTAGCGCGCGCCACGTGCCCGCCGCGCCCAGCGCTGCTCCCGCTGCAGAAAGTGCACGCGCGTGTGCACCTGCTACCGCCATCAGCGGAACTGCAATATAACATATTATTTTAAAGTTACTTCGAAAGTACGATAGTTCAAAAGTGTATTTTTTATATACATATAGATATCTTCCACAGCATTGCGTTTGAGCTAAATACCTTCGGATATGGTAAACTTGCAAGCTTTTGTCTCGAGATCTCAATAATGTAGAAAGCGAATAAAAGTGGACATAGCCGGCTGGCTGGTTGGATGACTATATCGTCTGCTAAAATGAACCGAGTCATGGTTATGTTTTCTACAAATCCCAAAGGATGAGAATGCAACAGTTTCACCGAGTATGTTAATGTATAATAACTACATCGACTTTAGACTTGACTTGTACGTGTTGTATGCGAGTTGAATTATTCTGACCGATGCAGTCGTTACGCGTTTTGCGTGGTGTATGTGAGATGTATTGTTCTGACCGATGCCGTCGATGCACGTTTGTGTCGATGTATGTGTTATAAGTAAGATGTAATTTTTCTGACCGATGCAATCGTCGCGCGGCTTGTAGCGCGGCGCGGGGCGCGGCAGCAACGAGCCGCCGCGCTGTACCAGCTCGCACTCCAGGTTGCTCCGCACGAGCGACGCCACGAAAGTAAAGATGGCGGCCGGCGACGACCCATAGCGCTGCTTAAGCTTGCCACCAGCCATCGCAGTCATATCCTCCATGGCCTTGCCCATCGCCTCCGAAAGCCGGCTGGGGCTCTGGTTTCACACAATTGATAATAATCTAAAATCTGTTATCTGACATTTTAGTGCTATTAATCAATACATAGAACTAACACTCGGCCACAGTTCTGTACTCACAGTTATTGGGAGCGGAAAAGATACATATTTTGCTTTGTTTCAAGACGAATACCCACTCTGTACGTATATTTATTCATATTTTATCCGCTAAGGATATTCTTTACTGTGACCACTCACATATACAAACATGATAATAACATAACATAAACAAACTATGTATATCAAAAAGTGCTTACTTCATAAGAATGCAAGACAGCCCTTTTAATATAAACTACAATCAGAATCTCTCCTACAATGTTGCACAATTGCACGCTTGGAACAAAGAAGAATCGACGGCAAAGACGCATATTTTTTTGTCAACAAGTTTTAGAGTATAGCTAATGACAAAATTAAATTGAATTTAATTAACAGAGGTAACAATTAACTGAGTATATTTTACTTTATAAAGACTTTCTTGCATTTAATGACTATTAACGTAATATATGTACAAGATGTTAATTAATTTGTAACTCATCCGCCTTTGACCACCGACTCGCCTATTGGAAAGCGACGATACGGTCGAAGATGATGAATGAAAAAACCTGGGTTTAATATTTCAGGAAACAAGGAAGCCGGCTGATTATTCTATATTCTGGATGTGCGGATCAGAATCGTAGAATTGAAACGCTTAGTACGCCTCCAAGGGAACTCAATGATATAAGGGTGGTCGACTTTATATTTGTCCTATAGAGAAACGGGGATGGTAGGATAAGGTCGCGCAGTTCAGCAGTGCATTCTTTAAAATGAATCCAGTTGAAAATTAAGAGACTCGCTATTCGCTGGCGGCGGTTAAGGCTTCATGAACATTTTCTCATTATTATTGTTTATAATTGTGTATAAATGATTTGATTTTTGGTATATAATATGAACAAATTTAACTTTCAATTATCCCCAATCAATAATATCGTGGGAAGAATTTTGTAAGCGACAAAGAGTTTTATAAGTTTGAGAATTATTTAATAATTTCTCTAATTACTGTAATTCATGACATTGTAAACGCGATCACAAAAGAAACCGACAGAGTTTATTGATCTTCTCATAATGGTGCGTTGATAACCGTAGTTGCTTTACGTTGAACGATGCCTGTGTTCTTATGAGGTACAAAAGTGGTTACTTTAGATGAAGTGGATAATAATATGACTAAATGATCAGGGTACGACCCTCTGTTCAAGAGTCGCTGCTCTGAATGTGTCGGTGAAGTGAACTTACAGGCGGCGGGTGGTCGCGTTCGAGCATGTCCAGCACTTGTTCCGCGTGCGAGGCGGGCGGGGCGGAACCGGCGGCGGGGCGAGGCGGCGCCGGAGCTAGCGGCAGCACGCTGTTAGCGAGCTGCCGGCATACGGGGCACAGGAACTCGCCGCGCTCCACGTGCAAGTTGTGCGGGCGCGGCGCTGCCAGCGAGCGCAGGTAGGCGCGCAGACAGCGCAAGTGCAGGTGGTGGCCGCACGACTGTGCATGGACGCCGCCTTCCCACCCCACGCTCACGCTCACCACCCATGACTCCTGTAATACGCATTCATTCACTTAAAATTCGCTCACCAATCAACACCCAAACAACGGAATCTTCAGAAAACGGTAAGCGGTGACCAAGAACGGTTAGTTCATGAATCTGATTTCTGCACTAACTCAAATTCAACCCACGGTAAAATGCTGACTTTCGCTCCGTTGTTGCCCCGAGAGCGCAGTCGAATAACAGAATATTCGGAAAGTTGCATTATAGTGTTTGCACAGTGTATACATATTGATTCGAGCCCTATCCTGACAAGTACAAGTGTATAGTGACAACTGGTGGCAGAAGTGATCTATTTCAGTATAACACAAAACAACAGCGAAGCCTGTTGTATTGTTTTATAGTATGATAAGTAAAAATAATACAAGATTATCACAAGTATTTTGTTATGTCATTTTATGGTTTCGTAGTATGTCTTGGACTTAAATTATTAGCTTATTACTTGTACTTCAAGATGAGCGACTAAAAACCCTCATCTAGTACTCATTCCAATCAGGTGAAATTATAATATTTACCAGGTCCGTGTCAAGGGTACACAGGAAAACCAAACCGACACTGTTCTTGAATTTACAAATGTCAATAGACAGCAATGTAAATCAAGTTAAAAATATCGATCACCATAGACCTCATTGTCGTCAGAGGAAATGCTTGTACAAATGTTTTGGTACACACTATGTGTTGCATTGCTAAGCTGACCTGATCAAAGTGCTGCTGCAAGTCATCGTGCAGACGGTAATGGTGAGCAGCAGCGGTGAGATCGCGCTGCGCAGCAAGACGAGCCCGCTCCGCCTCGCACAGCGCGAGACGGGCGCCACCGCTGCCTGCGCGTCTCCTGTGACCCAGCACCGATGTCGACTGGAACGGTAAAGAAACATTTCAAACATGACAAACATTTATTACATTCACGAATACTGGAACAATGAATAGCAAGAATACTGTTCTAATTTAATTAAAAAGTTTTTAATGATACCGAGACGAGTGACATCCCAGCAGCTAATTACGAGTATTAGCACACTGGCACCCAACATAAGTCTTTTTTATACTATATTTAATTTTTTTTTCTATAATTATCTGTTCCCTGTTCAAGTTCCGGTGTCCGTCACAAGCCGTAGTTTAATTCAAAGAATTTATGTATTCACGAGAAATCAAATACAAAATTACGATACAATTGCTGTATTGAATTAATCCGAAGAACAGGCGTTCGACCGAACATAAGGGTCTTCATTTCAACCGTGTCACACAACAAGGCGAACTGGTGATCCTCAGCTATACACCATCTCAAAAAGTCACTCAATAGCTGCTTCTTAGTTTTATATTACAAAATTTGAGAGGGAACCGTCGCCATGTTTGATGATTCACTTCCTTGGGGTACAATCCTTCACACCTTCCGGCATGTAGTCAAAGTGCCGTTAAATTTAAACATTTGAAGGGTTCATGTGAATATTTTTTGTATGTATCCCGTGTGCGCGTGCGTGTGTGTACCTGTAAGAGTACGACGAGTCCGATGGGGTCGTGGTCGGTGGCGGGTGCGGTCGTGTTGCAAATGACGCAGTCATAGTCGCGCGCCAACGGCTCGTCCTCCCAGTCCATGGCGTCGCCGCCCTCTGCCCGCATTGCCGACAGGAATTGCTGCTGGCGACGTGCGAACTCGCGCATCAACTGCTGCTGTCGCTCGCGCGCGCGCCGTGACCGCTCTTCCTTCTCGCGTCGTTCTCTAAACATATCACATCATTACTATCAAAACACACAACTACTCAAAAATACCTTTTAAAAGGACGCATCATGATACAATGAATTGTAAAATAATAACGAGAGCAGAGTAGACCGATGACATAGTCATGGTACGGGAAGTCGCTGGATACGGGCACCGCGGGAGAAGGAAGCCTGTGCTTCGTAGTGGGCGTCCATCGGCTGATATAACGACGACGATGGTCATTATTCATAAAACATAAATTGTAAAAATAATCTGTCTAATTATGTCATTAGTATGTCTAATTTATTATAATGTAATTTTAAAAAGATTCACTGTGTTCCTTGTAAATTTTATTACAACATCGTTTTTTTTATCTGTGGCACAGCCGTTTTGGGGAGTCAGTGACTAAAAGAATATGGTAAGATTATATAAAAGTAAATATTTATAATATGATTGTGATTATAAGAGGCCCAAGCTATTGAAATGCCAGCTATTAACAATTTTATAATTCAGTGTGTCGAGGACAATTTACAAAGCGTGGAATCAGTATTATTGGCACTACAAGATAACAGTTGTAACATAACTGTTGTATTAAACTTAAAAACACTGCGAAAAAATAAATGTTTTTGCTGTAACCCTCATTAAACGAAGATAACTGCCTTGTAATTTTAATTATAAAAAATTAACTACACTGTTTTTTTGAAAAGTTTTAATACTTTTTTTTATAGCACATCTACCAAAAAGAAATAATATACTTTGGTAGAGGTTTCTGCGTTTTGTAGGCATGTAAAGGAATCTCGTTTGTTATTAACCACAAAAATAGCGCTATCCTTATTGTTTATCATATCATATGGATAGCACGTTAAAAGTACAAATACAAAAATAATTGATTTCCTACAAGTTTTAAGTATTTTTTTTTTTCACATTTCACATTCTAGCTGGTGTCTCGCGAACGTATCGTAGTTTGAAAGTTAATGCAAATATGATTTCACGTATATCGGTAGAATATTAAAATCGATTATTTCCGACCTGGCGCGCTGCTCGGCCTGCCGTTCGCGCTGGTGTGGCCAGAGCGTGCGGCGCACGTGCTGCACGGCAGCAGCGCATCGCGAGTCCAACGCCGCCAGCTTGCGCAGCACCATACCGATGAAGTGCGGACCGTCACCTGTCAACAACGCCCATACTGTTCAAAACTGAAATTTTCAATTTACATATTTACGCAATTATCTTGAACGATGGTGAGTTACCATCCGAACACACAATGAAAGGAATTTCGATGAAGGTGTTTTACATTTATTCAGAGATTATTTACAATTTACGTTAACAATCCTAACGAAACAGCGGCTACCACATCACTAACGGCTTTAACGAATTCAAATTCAAGTTATCATTTGAATTTGAATTTAAGCGCGTAAGAATGTTTTACAAAAAAAATTAAAACACCGGCCACTGCCCGATCGCCGCTGATTAATTTTGTATATTATCAATTGGAAAGTTAGAAATTGTTAAACATAAATAGATAAAGAAGTAGTAAATTAGATTTATATTAATAAATACATTAATTGAATATATAATAGATAAGTATAATAAATAACTGCACCATGATTCTAAATGCCCGCTATTAAAGTAATAGATGGCATGCATTTATAATTATTATATTAAAATTGAGATTCACAAAAGATATTGTAAACGTAGTGACCAGTAAAACAGAGTGTTAACGGTCCATATAATTATATTTTTATTGTAGTAGTAGACAACATAAGGCAATACAAAAAAAAATCTACATCAACATAAAAAATAATAAAATTCTCAATAAAAAATAATTCTAAAATAATTTGTCCAAATTAAAATAATTCGTCAATGATGTTCATAAGTATTTCCATAGTCAAGACTAAATTAAACAGTTTCGAAATTATAATTTCCAATAAAGCTAACAGTGAAAAAGTAATCAAAAACAGAGTAAATAGTTAAATCAAATGAATGCAATACAAACCGATAGGCTCCTGTGACGCGGGGGCCGGCTCCTCCAAGGAGAAAGAGTCCAACCGTCCGGACAGCTGTGAGTGCAGCTTGAGCAACAGCGATATTATAGACTCGTTCACTGGGATGGACTCATGGGGATCCGGCTGCGTGTGCACTTGCATCTGATGATATTTTAAATTCAAATAAAAATATTTACTAACATGCTAAGGATTGAAGTAATTCAAACGTCTATTTGAATTAAGAACGTATTAGGCTTGAAATAACAGGCGAAAGCAAGTCAGTAGGATTGCGTACTAAATAAAAATTTTAAAGTGTCAAAAATAAATCAAACAGTGTGGTGTGCTCTCTTCTATGAAATCATCAACACTGTTGTAATCTGCTACCCTATTGCCATCAGGCAAGATTGAGGTCAAACGCACTCAAATACATAAAAAAAAAAGTATTAAAATTTTTGATAGGTTTAATGTTAAATATTCCGATGCAGTTTCTATAGTCTATTCTTTTTTTTTAAATATCATTCAAGGTATCGATATTATTTGAGTAATCGTTACTAAAAGTGTGTTAAATAAAAGTTTTGTGTGTATGCTTTCGTATAAAAATTATCTCATACCTCTGAATTATAAAACAATTATTTTATAAAGTTTATAGAATTAAAACTAGTATAAGAATCTTACTATGTAAATTAATTGAAATTCTTTTTAACAATCAAACAAAAGTATATATTTAATTACTTACATATAGATATGTATGTGTGTTGCATTACCTGAGTATCGGCGGAGGGTGGTGCTGGCGGAGAAGGTGGATCCGGAGGCGCGGGTAGCGCTTGCCAATGGATCTCTAAATCCTCTGTTGTGTCTGGAAATATTCAATTTTAAAATAAATCGTAATTGAATTGATCGATCGGTAAATAATTATAATAATAAATAATAATGTACTACCGTATTCGATAGGCACTGGAGGCGTGTCCAAGTCACTCTGGGTGGGTATCGCGAGGGTCATTTGATTGTCTGAATCCATATCCGAGTCAGTGAGGGTCTGCAGCACTAGAGCTTGACTCTCTCCACTGCCCCCCTGCATCAAAAATGTTAATTATTTTAAAAATAAACGAAACAACACTGATTATTTGTATTTTGAATTTTTATTCGGTTCACACTATTATGTAAGTTTCTTTAGACTTCAGGACATCTGTGACCATCGAAGACCAATACATTCCCATGTATATCTCTAAATCAAACTAAAACTTGTGAAGAATCCTATTACAGTGCGAAAGATTTTTTAAGCGACGAGAACTTGAGAATGAATTGCTCAAATACTGTCTTTAGGATATTATAAAAGTGACTACAAAAAGGGACCCCATCTGAATTTATTGTAGGATCTTCTCAGATCTGGTGCAGTTCAATTTGGTTCTAGTTTCTATCATATTGGGCTCTTCTGGGACTCTTCTCGTGACGCCCATAAGTACTCACTGAATAAATTAATAAATTCATTCCATCACGAGGCAACCTGTTATATACAACACTGTGGGAGTTACATTACGTCATCGTCAATGGCGCGTCGAATATAGTAATCCTAGAGATATAAAATCTAGATTAATATTTATTTCATAGGTTTACAACACACCCTTCTCGTTTTAAGCTTCGTTTTGTCTTTACCACCAAGACAGATTGGTCCTTGGATGAATAATACACTGCTTTACTAATAGCACGAATAACGCCACGTATAAAAAGAATGTAACAATATTATAGCAATATTACCTCTAAAGCACGTATTTCAGGCGCATCGCCGCCTGCATCGGATTGATCGTCGGGAACGGAATTTCTATGCACGATCCGAGCCACCTGTTTCATTTATACATATAATTATATGGAGATAGACAACAGAAGAAAAAGTGTTTGTAGATATTTTAAATTTTTCTGATTTTTATTTTAGTCTTTGTTGTAATGATAGAAAAAATATTGACATGTAATAACATTAAAATAGTACAGTAGACAAGATAATCTGTTCAGGTAATTACTTACAGCCGTACTAAGGAGTAATCGAGTATGAACCGATTAAAAATATTAAAAAAAGATTAAAATGTAAATAATTATGTTTATATTGTAATTTGGGGTTTAGTTTCATTTATTAAATATATTTCTATTTTGCCTATTGTGCAATGAAATATGGGGATTGTATTTATTATTTAAAGTACAACAGTTAGTAACATGTTGCAACTGACCTGTAAAGTGGTCGGCACGGCCAAAGCAGTACTAGTGGCCGGGAGGGACACAGACTTATTGGGCGGAGGCAACTGTCCGGTATCTGACTCTGAAGGTTCCCATTCCGTATCACCTGGAAATATATGCATGAGGTTAGGTTTTCAACGTACAAGTTCAACCAATAAAAAATGATTTACAATACTATTATACTCCAATTACGAAATGCATAGTGTTCTCGCTCTTACATACGTTAGCCATATCTAAAAGAAAAGGTGCATAAACATAACCTATTGTTTAGAGTTAAGGAGCTTAGCAATCATTTTACTAAACACCTTCGCAAAATAGATTAGATATTGTTGAGTATTGTTTGTTATCGTTTTATTATTATTAACACTGCTTGCTGTTTTTTCAGTAGATAAAAGGTCGTGTGAACACGCTGAATGCAGGCTTCTTTCCACAATTCTCTGTACCTTATTAATTTCATTGATATCGCTGTGTCCGTGTGCGTGTGTGTGCGCGACTTACTGTCGGAGTGGTAGTTGCGTGGGTAGAGGTGGGGACGCGCGCGGTGGTGCGGCGGCACGGCGGCGACCACTGTGCGCGCATTATCACACAGCGAGCCGCCCGCGAACGCGCGCAGCAGCGGCACGCCTCGCACGGCACGAGCACGCGACCCGCCTTCGCCACTCGCCACGCACACCGACCGCTGTAACCACACAGTAACACATTTAAACCTGGAACATATAAATCCAAAAACAACTGATATATCAGATTCCATTCAGTGACATCACGTTCGTCATTTCAGCCGTAAAACGTTCACCCATATATTCTCGTCACAAGCTCTAGCAGCAGGAATGAGAATAGATGAGATTCGTAAGAGAACGAAAGTAACTGACATAGCCCAGCGGAATGATAATATGCAGCTGCCCGCAGCCGCAGGGCCTTATTAAGGTTCTAAAATGAAGACCACCGACCTGCAAGCACAACGTAGGACTTCCACCTACACGCTGTACAGACGACGACATTGTTCTAATGTTATTGTATATATTTCTGTTATTTTTTTCTCGACCTTTCCAGCGCCATAATTTACCGTACCATACAGTTACTTTTATTTGTCTAAGTATCTCCACATCACTCATAGGATCTTGTGGAAAAATTTCGAATGAACGAAAATATGACGTTCGAAATAAGAGGCCACATTTATTATATAAGAGGCATATGTCTAACAGTGAATGTCTTATGGCTGAAATGCTGATGGTGAAGAAATTCTATGGGATCTGAGGTAACTCGTGTCGAGTCCATTTGCGAATTAACCTCTTTGAGGCGTGGGCCCTTTGGTAGGGAACATTACCAGTTATAGGTTTTTATTGATTACTTCGTCAATTATAACCAATTTGATTGAAATTTATATAGATGGCATAAAAAAATTGCACAATAATTGTCGCACAAAAAACACTGTACTTGCACTAAAGATGCTTGTATCCAGCTGTGGGCGTCCGATGGACGTGGAAATTAGGAATGAGCAGCCTGCGGGGTGCTTGCGGCCCACCAAACATTACGGAAATTATTGTTACATCTAATGTTTAATCTATTGTTACATAATTGATTATAATGAAATGGTGTATATAATAACCAAAACAATTTGTTCATGATGAGTTACTCTCTTATCTGAGACTTATTCAAAAAAAAAAGTTACAAATGCGTCACAATTTGCGTAATTTTGTGTTTAGTTATTTGTTTATGAAATCTTTATAAACTTTTTTTCTTATTTTTATCCTTAATAAAGTTTTATAAATTATTAAAAAATACATTACTTGAGGCCCTCCAAAAATTTAAAAAAATTTAAATTGGCCCGTTGGTTAAAAAGGTTGCTCACCCATGGTTTAAATGATAATGATTATAACATACACTTGTTTATTTTCCAAATAAAATATAAAATATATGTATAAATGTATGATGTAGGCAGGTGTGTTAGGTTTACTTACGTCGTGTGCGCGTTGCGGCGCAGCGAGGTCGGCGGCGACAGTAAGCAAGTATACGGCAAGCGCCAGCACGTGATCGGGAGGTGCCGAGCCGGCTACTCCATCACGTCTTCTCACACCGCGGTGCAGTACAGCCAACAGCGCACCGTGCAGCACTCCTGGTAACAAAATGATCACATTCTAGAATGATCCGATAACAATAAACTATGTGACCGAAACTTTCATAATATTACTAACTCTTTTTGTGGGCAAATGTATACGGTATTATTACTACGATGCAAAGTATCTAAATTATAATCAATTTAAAAGTTTAACAAAAGCTTTAAAAAAATCCTATCACAGTCTTAACCTGTCATATGCCAAAGGCTTGCCAGGTGCACACTCTTCAGTGCCGCTTTATAACGTAAAATTGTTGTGTATAGTCTGCAGTATATCCAGATTAAAATGCAAAGTATTTTGAACTGTATTTTAAGAGTAATTCGATAAAATATAGCTTGTGTCGTT
>DWIC01000156.1:0-14644 GCA_018248135.1 Battus belus
ACTGTAACACTTTTTATAAAGCATTGAATAAAGAGCAAAAAAGCGGAAGGGAGATATTTGACAACCTATTACATACCATTTTACAAGTAGCATCTAAACTAAAATATAAAAAGCGAATTTTGTTTAAAAGAGCTTATTTAAATATTAGGGACAAACCGCTGGAAATTAATACAATTTCTAATATATAAGAGCGCGAGGCGAGATGAAGGCGCAGGATGTGGCGATGGCGTCATAATGACATGCGCGGAATACGGAATGATCAAGTATAGAACAACAATTATTATGTTTCACAAGACTACAACCAAAGAATACGAGCGACCGCGAACGCGTGATGGCCTCGCATTCCTTGCAAGGACGACGTAAATCTTCTAACCGGACTGTTTATATACAGCAACACTTTGCTTTAAACGTTTAAACATATACAATAACTAAACAAATTTGTTGAATTTGAATTGTTTAAAAAGTAAGGTCTTTCTCTTTATATTGCAATTTTGACGTTTAATATTTTTGTATTTTGATTTTTACCGATGAAATTCAAATACAATTTTCGTGCCTTGTTTTATTAATATTAACTAGAGAGCAGTTTAATATTATTTTCTGTTTTATTAACGTTTAGGTATAGGCCTTGCATAATTATAGCGAGGGCTGTATATGCCTACAATAGAGAAACATATTTAATTATGTAACTAACGTAAACACTTATGTATTCATGTTGAAATGCCTAATTTTAACAAATAAATAAAAATTGTTGAAACGGCGTAGGTACAGCATAAAAAAAGCATTATAAAAATGGGTTGAAGTAATTAAAAAATAAAAACATTGCACTAGTGGTATATCTCTATGGCATGTCACTAATAGCAATTTTTTTAACATTTTTAAAAACTTCATTCATTAGTAACACGCTACGACAACCTAGTTAGTTGGTAGCATGTTAAGATAAATTCACGTGGCTCTAACCGCATAGTCACGTTACGACAAGTATAATTATTGTGTCCTTAAGCTTCCACATAACGGAAAATAATGAAAAATTTATAAAGTGAATTGTTTTGATATTATACAATATGTAGAATAAAGGTATTTATTGCGCTAAATTCAAATAGAGCTTCGACAAAATAATCCGTGAAAAAAAATCCTACATTTTTTTATTATTCAAAGAAATCAATTTTCCCCAATCAGAATTTATATTATTATACATTTTACATTAAATTGTAATAGGCATACTATTTTTATCGTATTATTTTTATTATATTTGTCAGAGGCAGCCCGGCGGTAGAGGGTCGAGATTTGCGATCGTGTGTCGCGGGTTGGAGTCCAAAGTCCCAAGATACAATCTTCTATAAGGATTGCCACTCTGGCCATAAGTATCTAGAGGATAGATGGCAGAATCCATTTGCGTACCATAACACCACACTGGGAACCCGTCTACCATGCGTGGTGATTAAGGTAAATCTCCCATAGATGTCTTTGGAGGAGGCCTAAGTCCTGCTGTAGGAGTTTGTCCGTTGAAAATAGAGTCATATACTTAGATTCTCAATAACAAAAACGTTACAGGTGTTCTCATAACCAGTTTTCAAGATTTTATTACAATTAAAAAAATAAATGTACATACCATGATTGTCTCTACATGTAGTTAAAGCGATACAAAAAAAATCTTTGATTTTCATTTACCTCTTTACCCTAATAAACAATATAAAATAGAGTTAAGTATCATTTAACACATTAATCCCGAAGTAACAAAATGTTCTCGTTGATTGTTTAACGGAATTTGCTCAATACAAATACTACATATGATATTATTTTTATTAATAATTAGGTATAACGTTCAAATATTAAAATTGTCAAAATAAACAATGACATTATTTGTTAATTATGTGACAACAATTTTAACGGTTTACTATTTTTATTTAATTTACGTTACTACATTTAGTAAAGTTTAAACTTACCGTTTAAACTGTAACATAAAAAAGACAGTATAATAAAAAGCTTTACAATAGTATGCAAAATGTTTATGCTTGTTTTTTCTTTTATTTAATTGTCTTCACTTTCATATAGAACGTTTTTGATTTAAACACACACAAAGGCACTATAATTAATTATTTTTATGTTAATATTAATTCATAGAGGATAACACAAGTTTTCCATGTTGCCACACTTGAGTATATTACATGAATTCAATATCCAAGATCATAATCCTTTTATCTGACGGCTATAATCTTTGTAAACTTAGTATTGATTTCGAAATTAAATTTAGCGCTGGTGCACTATAATTGCTGCGAATCCATAAGTAATCCAAAGGTTGTTGTATTGCAACTGTGTTGGTTGTTTCGTTATAAATGTAAAAGATTTAAATGTATGAATGTATACATCAAAACCCGAATTCGTCATTGCCGTTTCAGTCCATACATGCCCACTGCAAGGCATAAGCCTCCACCTTAAAGATATCAATGAGAGGATATACAATAATCGCCACGCTTGGCAGGCGGATTGGGCATAGCAGTGTGCTATTATTATACGTAAAGAATGAAGAAACTTTATTCTGAGCAGAGACAATCCCATATAATTTATGAAAAAATTTGAATTATAAGATTGTCCCAGAAATCGAACCCGCATCCCACGATCGCAAGTCCTCTACCGTACAGCTCAGCGGTATAGGACTGGAGGATTATTACATAATAATTATTGTTTACTATCCATCTCTGCAGACTGCCAGAAGTTATTGGCCCGTCGCATTACAATAAAAGAATAAATCAATATAACATAATTCAGAGTGATCATTTTATACTGAATGATCGTATGTGCAAGAGCCCTCAAAAGTTTTGGGTGAAAAATGAACTATAGTGAATGTAATTTTTTTACACCTATATAACCAATCAATATTTATTTTTGTTTTAATTATTAACGAAAAAAAAAACAAAATAATTACGGGAATAAAAATTAAAATACGGTCGAATATATATTATTTTGAATATCTCGAATCCGGTTTTTAATTCTAGAATTGTTATAAGCCATAACATATAGTTAATAAATTAAAGAAACTGAATACGTGAAATAATTCAAAATTAACAGATGATAATATACTTTCTGCGAAATTGATTTAAACAATAATTTAATACATTTTTAATCATATTTCAATTAATTAATTCGTAGCCGAGCGTGAGACTGGGAAATTAAGTAAGCCTTCATCTTTTGTTACTTTAACGAAATACTTTTCTCAAAAACCTTGTAGTATCTCGTTCAATAGAACTGTGTTATAACACCTTCACACGATTACGTGTTGAATGCAACTTCATTCTAATGGAGTGGCAGCGTTTGAGGTTTCTGTGATCTTAATTGTATTACAGTGTAATGTTCGCCTATTGATTTGTAAATATCTAATTCTAATTTGTTTGCGAGCAATTCATATCTATTATATATATGTTCACCAAAAAAACTAATATACAAAAACCCTGTAGGGGTTAAATGTGTATTTTTCTACAAAAGATGCTTTTATTTATAGTAATGATGTCACGAATTCAGTAAGTGTCAGGAATTCGATAATGACCCTATACATGCTTTTGGCTAATTTACTTAGTATTTATTATTATTTGATTAACTCTAACCTAACTCGGTTGTCGGCCCACCTAGGTGCTGGGGGAGGGGGTGGGGGGTATACTCATGTCACCTACTCGTAAGATCGGAACAAAACTCAGATTTTACTCTCATTTTTTATTATTGCATTACTTTATCTAAATACGTATCACAAATTTTCAAAACAAAAGCGATCAGAAAAAAAATTTTGGTCCAATACAAACAGAATATTTGTCGATCCCACGGTTTTTAATATTGTACGTTACTTCCCAAACATAATGTTAGATTGCTTCTATGCACAAAGTTCACGTTATATACTATCATTATCATTAATCACGCCGTCGGCCAAAATTGCTCGGTTATTACTGAAGCGGCAGGTTCTTATACATTCAAGATCACATCTCTAAGAATACCAAACTATACTTGAGGGTGCCTCGCCTCTTAATTGTGTACTTACAATAAATTAAATTGAACTTTACACCAACATTCGGGTGTGTAATATCCGTGATAATGGTTATATAGCAGAAATTAGTTTTTTATCAGGAAGTTGCCATTCTAAAACAAGAAAAATTCATCATCATTTCAGCTGTAGAATGTCCCACAGATTTACAATGAGACTTGGTTTTCAGCATTTTCTGACAACCTCAGCAAGGTCATCTGTCCATCATGTGCTTGAACCCCCATATCCTGCGCTTGCCGGTCCCTGCACTCCAAGTACCTAGCGGCCATTTTTTCTTTGCGTTATTCCCACTACCACAGCTGTATGTCAAAGTCGAATGTCGATGTCAAAGGCTGATTCGATCTTGTGGAGTGGTCCTGCGCATAGCCTTCCCATACATCATTGAGCGTCTGATTTTGCTAATGTGGTCCGAAGAGACCATGTTTGTGACGTAAATCATAAATGACAATGACAATACACGTTGGTCGTGGACTTTCTCAAAACCAAAAAATTATTGATAATAAAAAACACAAATATAAAATTAACTTCCGTAGCTATTTTGCCATTAGATTCGGTCTACTGTCGTTTGTAAAATGCTCCTCAATTCACTTTTACGAGTTTAACGATTGACCCTAGTACGTTAGATAATACTCAAGTCGATAAGTCGGTTTCATGTCTTATTACTTTTTTCTTTAACTTAACGTATCGTCAACTTAAAATTAGATATTTATATTAATGTGGTCAGATTCTCCAAAGATGTGATTTGCTATCCAGAAATTCAAGCAAGCAGTCAAAATCAAATTAAATCGTAGCTTCTATGTTAGGCAGACGATGAATGTACTTAGGTAATAAATGATCAGAATTTTTGTCACAAGCGATGCAAAGAAATATTGAAAAAATTATCTGTTATTTAATCACTTGCTTTTGGTGCGTTGACTTTGTGTTCATGTAGATTTTATACAATCACACGTTGACAAAACTTTACGTAACACACGAAGGACGTCTGAATAACACCCAATTTTTAATGTACTTTTACGAAGCAACGCTTTTTGATAAGTACATCACTAAATTGAATCGTTTGATTAAATCAAGTAATTTTACACGACAACCATCATTTCTCTGATGTCCTTTTAACATTTGGTTCAGCAAACATACAAATGCTGTTTACGAGCGACAGCGCATTGCACTCACAATGGTAAGTCCAATCTACGATTTGCTATTTGTTCTTGTTTGTTGTTTTTGTTAAATAGTTCACTATTTGATTGTTTCAAACTACTCAATAAATTAAATACTAGTATATAATCCATGCAGTTCATATAGACAAACATCTTGTTATTGAACGTTAAAAGAAAGTCCATTTTAAATTCATGAATGTACTTTTTCGTTAGCTGGGCGCAAATGTCCAAGAACAAGTAACATTGTTTTTTAATTTTTGTGGATGTAAAGATACTGTGTTTTGTTGGAAAGGCAAGATCATGTTATCCAAAAATCAGCGAATATGTTTAATCGCAAAGCACAAAGGTATCATCAAGCTGTAAATTGATTACTATAGTTAAGTGTAGCCTTTTTTAATGTTAATTGATGACGAAGACACTATCCAAATCATTGACGTGATTCAATGCGCATAATTTAGATGTCACATATAGAATCAAGGTAATTTACACTCATTTTCCGATTCCTGCTAAGGATAGCGATACGCGTTATGTCCTCGCCTGGTTGCGCAAGTGCTGGGGACTAAGGAACCGTCACAAGTAGCCGTCGCACGCAGCTGTGCAACGTGACTTTGCTTCTGTATTGCTTCTTTAATTGTTCAAAATTTTCCTGTATGTTAAGAGATATTGACAGTTTGGCATATACCTCAGTCGAGGCATCTCTTACGACTCCGTTGTTTTTTTTTTAATTTAAAAAAAATTGTATTAGCCTATTTTATCATCATTATTTATTACGTCGACTTCTTTATTATTACATAATTCTTTTCTTACATTTAAGTACACGTCTTTAACAATATTGTAGTTCAGTTAAAAATATCAAAGATCAAAGGTAATTTTGTTTTTGTGTCTTATAGATTATTGTTTCCAATATTAGGATAAATTCTGTCGAAATTGTTGTTTTTATTTGTTAACTGCAATTTTATAACAAAAAATTAGTCATGAACCGGCGGCTTGTAAAGTCATATATAAAACGTCGGTGATTGTTGCAACACTCTCAGTACGACTCTAGTCGCTTTGCCGCTTGGATCGGGCGCGTGTAATGCGCCGACCACACGGAGAGGGCGAGAGAGGCCTAACTCAAAACAGCTGAAGAAAATATCCAGCCTTCTTAGACATGTGGACCGAGTGAATGCAGTGTTTCAGTGACGTAATAGTGCCGTGAGAAGCCCAAGCGAACATCCATTCCGCAGAATTAGGCAGCGTTCTAACAATGGAAACCAAAACTTCGGTAAGTGATAGGGTTCATAAAAACAAAAACAAGCCATTGTTTATAAATAATACACACCGGCAAATATTCCTTAGCATAAGAGCAATGAGAATCCAGCCACCTCAACAAAACGTCCAATGTCTTAAATAAATAATAAAATAAAATCTTCTTAAATATCATATTTTTGAACATATTAATTTTATTTGTAATTACTTGATTATTATTCTTATATCGTAAATTAAATCTGAAAATATTTTACAGGCACGGAATCAATTGATTATTTTTGTGAATTAAAGAAAAAAGATAACCTTTCAAACAATTATATGTCCACTAACATTAGAGTTATTTATATACATATATTCGATTTGAACATTATTCAAATAAATTCATGTCCTCCGTCAACCTTGTAAAATATTTCAAAATGATCAACTAATTAACATCTAAAACCTTAATACCTATAATGATATATATTTAAAAACCATATATATCAAAATTAGATTTAGATTGTACGGTTTTAGTTTCTGATGTACTTAAATATATCGATAAAAATTGAAATCTTAATAACTAATATTAACTCTAATATTTTTGAGACATTTATCTAAAGTAGCTTTTTTTTCATTTTAATTTAGAATGTTATTATATGAAAACTGTTTAAAACTAGAGACGACTCTCAATGTTTTTAGAATATCAAGTTAATATATTAAAGAATGTTATCAACTCATAAATACATTGCACGAATAAATGCTTATACAAGCGCGAGTTATGTACAAAAAATGTTTGAGTCTGTTTTTTATATAGCAAGCTAAATAAAAAAACCCAACTTTAATGTCCTCTCTCTTAGCAACAGACGGTAATAAATAAAAGGTGCGTTCTAATTCACTATTAGTATATTTTCCCGAGCTGGTCAGTGACCGTACTTCTGTAAAACTGTGTACATATTCGTATACTATAAAGCAAATAAAAGAGTTAAATACGTACATTTTATTACTAAATATGATACATCATGAATACAACAAGAATGTTATAACAGTTTTCTCTCATAAAAGTCCATTAGAAATAAATATAATCACGCTGATCGTGAATACGTAGTAATAATATATTTCCTGTTTTAATTCATTTTTAATAAAAAGATTTGTTAAAATTGTTTGACAAATAAAGTTATTAAACTTCCAGTTGGTGGAAGTTCTGTGTCTTTTTATAAAAAAAGTATAAATCATTGTACTTCCTGTTCATAAAAATTGAATTTAAAACAAGCATACAAGGGCATCAGAAACATGGAAGCTATTAGCAATTCTCAACGTTTGTAAATTCTCCGGATTTGTATTGTTCTTTACCGTCGAATACAGATTGCCAAAAGTATGTTCAAGGCTGCTTAGATGGAAGTAAATAATAGACACCGAGTCCGAGGCAAAGACACAGGGACTAATAAGCTAATAACTAAAGCTACTTCGAGTAGCGGCCTTCACATTTCACAACACCCGGACTTAGCGCGCATCCAGCCAGACGACTCTGGGCGGCTGCCGTGCTCTCATTATCACAAAACCGGTGTAGGTCGAAAATGCAGTACTTAATTTAAATACCAAGAAATACTTCCTACACATACCTTATAAACCTTGCAGCACGGTCTAAAACGCCAATGTTCAATAATGACGAATTTAAAAGAAATACAGTAAAACATGTAATAATTTATAATATGAATTTTCAAATATTAACAATAAATTGTCATAGTCCAGGGTCTAGTCTCAAATTTGCACAACATACAAATGAACCGTTTACGCCATAGCAAACATGCAGTACAAAACAAAGTAAAATAATTCTTTTATACAAAAAGGTTTAGTTACGATAATGAGCAATAGAGATAAAAAATGTATATTGTTAAGTGGACCAGAAAGTAATGACGTTTCTGGGCATTTGTTTTACAGAAAAACCGATTGATTTTTACCACTCCGGCATTAAAATATCTAAACTAGATGACAAAAGGTTGTTGATAACGAAGGTGAATATATTATTGATTAGAAATACAAACTTGTTAAAAATTTAGTGTCAATTTAACTTAAGAAAGTGACATTATTTTTCCGAATGCACGAACGCAACTAAGACGTTCTTTTTTATATTTTGCATCGAAAACAAAAATTTATTTGTATATTTCTTATAAGGCATTGTGGTATACTTGTATTAAATATATGTAAATATACGAATCCATCTCAACAGCTGACAATGTAATGACCTTCTGTTCGGTATAAATAAAGTTTTATCCGGTTTAAATGGTATCAGTACGTTAGTGATTATGTAATTCATGTGCATGTAAGTGTAAGGATTAAAAGATTTTACTTCTGTATGTTTAAAATAAATAAATTAATTAAAAGGCACTACCGCATGGTTCTATTTTTAACACAGTACATAAGTCTACTAAAAGAACGAGAGATTCAGCTGATATACAATGTATACGTAGATTATGTAGCGTAATTAATGCAAGTTGCATAAAAAAGTTGTTCGACTCTGTTGGCGTAATGAACTTGCTATAATGCCCTTTAAAGTAAACTAAAACAAAGTTATACATAAATATCTTATAGCGGCAGAAAAAATGATGGCCATTTATGGCAGCATGCTTCCACAGTGCAGTGTTTTGTGTGCACAGCATCTAATTATTATTTTTTTGGACACTTCAACCTGTACATCATTACATTACATTACACATGACATGATATTTTAGTATATACCTTTTTAGAAGTAGCATCCGTCACTTTAAGGCATGGTTGCACAGACTTATTAAGACTAATGTGCGCGCGCGAGATTCAAATAAATTTTCGAACATATTTTTTTTGGTTTTATTCTGGAATAGAATTCAATATTTTTGGAATTTACGAGAGTATTATTTTTGCTGTCGGCGGGCCACCGGTATTCGACAGGCGGGCCGCAGTCTGTGCATCCATGCTTTAAGGCATCATCATCATTACTTGCACTACGTGTGCACCTACGATGTAAACTACAAATTAGTGGCAAGATTGGTGCACTCATAGATATGTGAGAAACAAAATACTACCTTAAGTAAAACTTTAAATACCTAAATAATACGATCATCACTAAATAAATAATTCTTTTTATATTTATATGCAAATGAGCAAGTTGGATTACATTAACATCATAAATAAAATCTTTACAATATATTGTGTAATTTGTTCTTCACAAACCTTAATTATTAAAATTATCAATAAATAAGGATCACTTTTCCAAGATCTATACAGCTCCAATGTTATTAGAATTAACTGAATTTCTTATATTTGATCCCGAATGTCCTAAGTTCAAATGTTATCTTACACCTGTGTACTAATTCATTATCCATTAAATATGTCTTAAATATCATTTAACAAAAAGGAACGTAATTTGATAACAATGTTTAATAATAAAAGAGTTCGATGACAAATGGCCGAAAACATTAAATCGATTTTAAAACAGAGCAAATTATATCCTACCATAGACTGTAAAACAGAATTTGCTGACTTAAGAAGAGGATTTAGATTAAACTACCGTGCACGTGTAATTTAACAGGCAACAATCTCTATGCCGCGTCACGTTTTTATTCCACTTCATAACGTATTTCATCATCTTTATAGGTTGTTATTCGGCCAACGCTTTCACAAACATTATCCTGACCCTGGATAACTATAGTCCAAGTACTTTTCCTTCCTATTGACAGTTTAATCGTCTCGTAAAAAGTACGAATTGTGCTTTCGTGTCCTCGTCTAGAACGCTTCATCAAATGACTGAAGAAAATACGTGCGACAGAACAAGTTTTTGATTATGAAATAAGTAAACAAAAATTTTCGCACCGCTATGTTGCCATCGTTAGTAAAGGTCGACCCAAATCGCCTTATTAAATTTCATGTGCGTAACCAAAGATATAATGAAAAAATAAAGCTTACATATATTAATTCTTTTATATACGACGCTAAGGCAGTATTTAAGCCGCCATAAACAGTCATAATCATAACATGTTCATACACGAAACAAGGTATTTACATTTTTAATTCAGAAATGTTTTTCTCGCAACTTTTCTGTCAGTGAGCTGTGCCGAGAGGTGTTAAAATCTGCTTGGAATAAACCTTAAAAATTGCTGTTCCATATAGATGCACACGCAACGTATAGATTTATTGAAAGTAAATATTTTATACAAAAAAATATATGCGGTTAAAGTCGTAATGTTTAAAGAAATAAAAAAATACTGTGTGTTGACTTTGTTATCTTAATCAACACATATAAAACTACGCGTAAGACTGCAAGAACTCAGTCATAAGAAAGTGTATCTAATTTTTAAGTATATTAATAATTACTACTGCTCCCAGAACATTTACATTAAAGCAACTAAAATAGGGGAAAAAGATCGTATATTAAGTATATAATATGAATAATTCTGCGATGTCAAGACAAAGAGACATTGGTCATTTTTAAAACTGCGACCTTAAT
This sequence comes from Battus belus, assembly GCA_018248135.1. NCBI lineage: Eukaryota > Metazoa > Arthropoda > Insecta > Lepidoptera > Papilionidae > Battus > Battus belus. Next base: position 10,889 of record DWIC01000156.1, read on the forward strand.
CTCAATTGACACGCGGTTACAAAAGACGACTTGATATTTATCATTTAGTTAACATGATAGGAAGCGTCAATCTTAGCGCAGTGTACAATTTTATAGACATCGGACCGTCAAGGTAAAGAGCATTTGTAAAAAATGGCATCTTCACAGATCCTTTTGTAAGAAGGTTATACAGGACGGTCATTATAATTTGGTTTTCCCATGACACGATTGGGATTTTCGTTTCGTGATGTTTTGTATCTGGTGATGACTGTTCCCGGATGTTACAAACGTGCGCCGTGAAATTAAACACATAGAACATCTTGTGAAAAATTTACTTATCCGTTAAAAGTTAAAGTACATTAAAGACTTCAAATAAATCTTTGATAAAAATAGATTATACCTATAACGGCGCCTATTAAAAGTTGTGTTTTTAAATAAATTAAAAAAAAAAACAGTTGATTACACTTGATTGAGCCTGTCGTTAAATAACCGCAGATTAAAAACATCGTCGAATGATATCATCGTACTTAGGAATCCGGATAAATTATTACCCACGGTCACTTTTTCTATCCGGAACATCCCACAAGCAGACTTGATCAGAAATAAGCATGTTATGATGCAACGAAAACGTATTTTTGTATAATATGTTTTATTCTACTATGTTATTGTGGAACCGTTTTCTAAATTTATTTGCGAAACATTTTTTTAAGTTAATGTATTTTCAAATAATGATTGCTCACTATGAACCGCTGGTTTCAAAGAGATTTTAATATAGCATATTTTCCTATAAAAAATCTTTAATTCACCAAATTGAGTTCAAGGACATACATAAGCGTTATGCTAGTGGTTGTGACCAGCATGAACAATGAGTGACGTTGCGGTGTCCTCAGGCAATCGTGTATAAAATATGATAATTGGACATTCAAAAGCATGTTTCGCTGTTGGCAAGAATAATCGTTTTTTTTTACTTTGTCCACAATGCAAGAGACTAATAATATATATGCCAGTAATTTGTACTTTTTGTTTCTGATGCTAATCAATGATTATATTTTATCAATTCATTTTACTACAATATAATCTAGAGAAAAACACTCATTAATAAGCGGTGAAATTTATTTAACGAAGGTTAACACTAATTAAATAACTCCGAAAAACTAATATAGCTAAACACGTACTACGCCCGATTATTGTAATGTTCATTATGTGTTATGTAGGTTATGCTAATATCTTTTTGTCCGGCAATAAATAAAATTTGATCAATCCGTCGTATGGACTGACGTTGCAAAAAAAAATTAAAAGTATTGAATTTTTCTACAGCAATCCGTTATCCATTGTGACATTTTCAACGCCGAAAGTATTCCGAGAAGAGGCATGCAATAAGAACGCTTTCTCTTACTAAGGGGAACGGACTAGATTGTTGTTTTTGTTATTGTAATTGTTGTTAGAGGTGGAGTTGCAGTGTAAATTCACGCCGATTGTTCTCCATCGTCCAAGGAGACTTATAAGGAAAATTAGCCGAGGAACGACGATCTAAAGGTTCTTACTTCACCGAGGCGATATTGAATACTCTTTAAGCTGCGTTATATAACAGCGTCCGCGTCGTAAGTAAAATTGCATAAAATACGTTCGCGAGTTAATAGCACGCCATCGTAACGATTCGTGTATACAAGTCGCCTTCTAACGTGTTCCGTGATCATACCGTTATTGACACGCGGTAATAAACATTCAATCAGATTCGTCAAGATTACCGCTCTTGCATAACCGTTCCGTTGAACCGGGCACGCTGTTTCACTCAACACTCGTTATTAAAACTATAACCGGATTGTCACTAGTAACACGGCCTGTAATAGATACAATATAACATGTTACACGATATGTAGAACGCTGGACATTTGAAATGATCCAAGGATATCGTAACTGTCCGAACAAAACCAAAAGGTAATGCAAATTCAAAAAAGATATCCCATTTTTCAGTTGAATATTTTCATGTAACAGTATTAAAGAACCAAAGTCAGTCACTATAACATCAATGTAACATATTATTGTTGTTTCGTTTTTTAGAGATGAATATGTAATTATTTCTTAATTACCCAGTTGACCTAAGAAAAATAACGGAGAGCGATACAAACAATTTGACAATGAAGTTATGAAAATGTACGTTTGAATTTTAATCGTGTTGTTTACAATTCAAATTACATACCAGTCAACAGAAAATAATTCTTTTTCGATATATTTTTAAAGACATTTCTGTACTATACTTCTTTTTTTTTGATTTGAAATAAAAGAAATGTATTATAGTATTCAAGAAGTTTGTGGGAACATTTGATAAGATATTTGAAGGATTGATGATATAATGTATACGTCAAATTGTTAGATTAAATTGGATAAAGTTGGATTTTATTTAAAAAGAGCAAGTTTCAAGTTTCTGGCCGACTCTTGCCTGTAGATTAGCATTTAAAGCCTTGCTACATATAATGTTAAAATAATTGACAGTTCAAAAGCGAGCGTGAATGCCTACTTGAATAAAAATATGCAGATATGTACATTTCAACTACTATATTATATAAGACTTCATAAAATAATATGAACTGAAAGATAATTGTTTTGTGTTTATTATTTGAAATACATCTTTAACACTACTGGTACAGGATACCAAAGCTAGTGAACGTTTGCAAATCTCCGAACATTCTCCAAACCGTGACTTAGCGAGCGCTTCTGAGACACGACATTCGTGCATAACGATGACACGTCAAGTTTTACTGCAGCTTAAATTCAATTTAGAAAACATTGTTGCAAAATTGAAATACAAGTCAACAGACTCACTACAAAATGTCCACTTTCAAACACTTGAATTTTCAAGTAAATGAAGATAATTTTTGTAACATTAAAATAATATAATTATATTTTTGATCCACAAATGTAAGCTAAACTGATTTTTAACAGAAACAAACAGATTATCATGAGCCATGAACGACTATGAACTGTCATTTAATATTTGCCAGCCAAGTTCGACGTGCGAGTTCCACGTGCCGATAGCAATTAATACGACAAATGATTTTCTAGTTAATCATGTGTATGAACTACTAAATATTAGTCACGTTTTCAAATTCTTCTATTCTCATTATACTTCACGCTAATAATGAACGTTTACATACAGATAGATTTGTTCCTTTTAGTATTTTGCCCTATCTTGCCCTTGTCCTTGCCTGTGTTTTATACTTTAAAGACAACTCTTGATGACACCCACATACACGCGGGATGGGTTCAACGTTCAACGTGTTCACTCAATCTTTATTGCTTCATCATGTATAATCATCTCACCGCTCTTCCGGTGTTATTATAAAAGTATTATTTCAATACCTTTATTTAACCTTATATACCGCTCAAATCAGTCTTGTGTCTTACGGCAGGATCGGTGTGAAATCTTGAATAATCATTTGTAGTACTTCAATACAAAAAGTATCAAGTAAAACCCTTTTAATTATATATATATGGATTTTAGCTATTTCACCTCACAGAATAATAATGAACAATACAATGACAACCCTCCTTATCTAGACTAAAATTATTCCCACAGCTTGTTACATTGTTAAACGACGTAAATTTTGTCACAGCTGCTGCAATACGTGATAACACTAAAAAAACATAAGCAGAGTGTCGCTACTAGTAAATAGTTAGCAATAATTATGCTAAACGACGTTTCGTCATCGCACTTACCTAAACAATAACTTGGCAAATTTAGACAAAGATTTATCCATGGTCTACATTAAGCGGCGC
>DWIC01000157.1:0-14642 GCA_018248135.1 Battus belus
ATTATACATAATATATTAACATGCGTACCGCATTGCGATATTTTTTATTTGAACGATTTAATTTATTATTAATAAATCATGATTTTCACTGATTAATCTTTTACCTATTGTTTTCAAGGAGTTTGAGATGGCAAAGTGCTGATGTCATTTATACACACCTCTATAAAAGCTTCGTATTTTACTTAGTTAAATAACTCCGAGGGTTACCTCAAGTCCACGGATCGTTTGTGTCAACGGATTGGTAGGCCTCCATGCTTTGATCGCCTAAGCGGACGCTTCTAGACTAGACTTGAGGTGGGGGAAGAAGTAGCGGAAGATAATCCAGTAACTCTTGTCTCTAACATGATCAGCGGTATACGTTTCTTGTAATATACGAGCAATACGTTCAGCATTACGATTCGACTTCGCTCGAGGAGTTCGAACTACGGTTCCCATCAGTCTAAAATTTTCACAAGTGTACAAGCACAAATATAAATAATGGAAAATAAAAATAATGGAATATTTTAAGTTCTTATTACTTATATGTTTGTCATGTTAATTATCATACATCTATATTTTTCTATGTATAAATAACATTCTTTATTTTCCTTATATAACTACAGCAAACATCGGATTAATATTCATATAAGCTATTGTATCCATCAACAACCAGCCTAGAATCAACACATTAAACTCAGGATAAATATTGTGTGGAGTATAGTGAGGATGAAATGAAAAAACCTTTTATATTTATTTATATCCATAAACATACATCTATTGTTGTATATTGATTTATCATATGGGAGGAGAATGGTAAAATAATATCATATTTTTAGTATTTTCAGATGGTTAGAATTTGTTATCAACATGACGGCACAGGTATTTAAGAAACGAGACTTTTATTATAATTAAAATATGGCTCTATCGAAATAAAATAATTTAAAGTTGTGCTAATCGTCGCTAAAGTTAATTTAATTTGTATATGTATGTCGACACATTAAGTATCGTTTTCCGTTTCGTACTAAATATGACGGTTTTGAGTTTTCGTTAGTATTTTCTCACACACCATATAGTTATAAAGTTAAATTTTACTACGTAGGTTGATTACATATTATGCTCTTTGACGTAATACTTCTCGAATAAATAGGATTATAAAAAATGTTGTACTGATAAAAGTATAATAAAATTTTATTAAAAAATATGACTCTGTAGATTAATTGTTACTAACAATAGATATATTGATGTAAACAAAATGTTAGAGTGGGAAATAAAATCGTCTGAAGTCTGAAAAGTCGTATTGCTATGTGACATTAAAATCTTATATTTATCTCTTACGGTTTATAAACGTTGTGTGTGTTGGCAATAAATTACAGTGTCGAAACACAAAAGTTGCTATTGTTAAGTCAATACGGCGACATCCGATAAAGATCGCGCGATGGGACTACGGCCGGACGAATGCGACGCAAATATGACGTGAATATGCAGCATATGTCCATCCAGTATGATATTAGATAGGGAATGCAAATTAAGTTGAAGACCCAGTGTAAATATTTTGCAACGCGACTTTTTATTTTTAATGTTTACTTTGATTTGACGATTTTAATGGCGATTAAGAAACGTATAAACCTCTTCAGTAAGTTAATAGTCCTTTAAGGGGAATGCAGGCATTTTAATTTTATTATTTAAGATATCGGTATTACGATTAAATGAAATTTATGTGTTAACAGCGAAACATTAGCGAAGCGGGCGTCATCTGCTTAGTGCGAAGCAGTCAGTAATGCGACATTCGTGGCGACACGCTTTTGTGTTCGGCGATCGTTGTTTTATGTCCAATTAATTTAAATAATAGATGCCTCTCAACCTACCTGCGCGCTCCACGGGTCTCTTCTCTTGTATCGATATGCATACGGTCTATTTTTGTTGAATTCCAAAACAACGTTGGTCGCCGCTTCGAGATTATTAACCCTCGTAAAAACTTTACAGATGGTGGATTTTTATCAGACGCTCATATTTGCGGAAAATCGTCATTTAAGCATTCCCTTTACCGTTTAAGGTTATATTTAATTAAAATTGTATTAATGTTTTTTTAAATGACTTTAAGAAATAAAGCATTTCTTATCCTTATTTATGTAAGTATATAGAATACTTTGTTATTGGTTTGACTATGAACCAATTATAACACCGATGTGTATATAAATAATGTGCACGTAGCTTGTAAAAATGGTACCTGATAATAAAAAGAATAATACAGTTATTATTATGTATTGAACAATATAGAAATAATATAAGAAAGAAGTTTTAGAAGAATTTTTACATTAATTAGGTCTAAACTCGCTAAAATATTTTGCGTATAATACGAAACTTTACAAAAAAAATTTTACACTGCCGTGTGTATCTGTCTTTACATATATCTATTACACTTAAATTTATTTATATACCTAGTACATCACTATGTAAAGACACTTATACGTTACGGATAATGGGATATCGCAAAATCCACAACTAACGTAGTAGTAACATGGGTAATATCTATGTTATTATATTTTAATTATTATTGATGTAATTGATATTTATTAATTAAACTAAAATTATTAAATAGTTAAAAAATAGATCTGTTTTTATAATTTTGTTATTTGTGCTATATCAAAATAGTCGTTGAAGTATAATTTTTGTAATATTTAACACGCGTACATGTAAAATTTTGCCTCAAACATAGCGAATATTTTCGTAAAAAATTATATTGTATATATATAGAAGAATCATTAATAAATCGAGTTAATATTAATATAATTCTAAAACATATAATACGGTTGTAATGAACTATCTTTTTGAATTAGCTTGTTTAAAACGGTTTTCGATTCAGAGGTCGTTCATTGTGTTTTCTAAGAGGGACATTTGTCTACCATTATTATATTGGGCCGGTTTTTTCATATGCCTGCCTACATGGCGCCTAGCTATTCATATTCAAATTTGTATTTCGTGTTGAGTAATTTTTTAAAGGTATTTACAATTGTGTAATCCATCTTCTCAAATGATAAATTTGAACGACACGTAGATGCGAGATGAATGAATACTTTTCATTGAAATTAGCCAATAATGTTTATGTAATCAGGTAAACGTTTATATAATATATTGCCTTTTGTCAGTGTGTTTTCATAAAACTCAACTTTTAATACAAAAAATTCTGGCAAAGTTCAATCTTTCTAGAAGAAAGTGAAAATGTTCATTTTTGTGATTGGAAATTAATTTTTAAATTTTAGCTTACCTCTGCATGGTTATTTAATTTAGTTATTACTTGAAACGCACAAGTGTTAAGAGTATAAATAAATAACATGTGTATAAAAAAGAATTATGATTGATATAAACGGAGATCTTTTTAGTCATCTATTTATATAATAGATGGCACTCGCACCTAAGGTAAATGAGATAGTAAAAGATGGAACAATTATGAAAATAGAATGTAAATAATAGAAATAGGAACCAGTGGCGTACAAATAAGACAAAATATTTTAAATTTAAGAAGATATAATAAAAAATTATTGAATATACATACAATCGGTCATCGTCTATTAGACGGTAAAATTTTTACAGGTTGCTGAAAATTTAATTTGCGATAGAAAAATTCCAACCAAATTTCAAGTTTCTAAGTATAATAGTTTCAATATCAAAAATATCGCGATGAGTCAATACATAGCTATCTTTTATACATAGACATTAGTTTGGAAGATGCTTTAATGGCCGCAAGGAAAAAAGCGGTTATTCAGATAATCAGCGGTGTAACGGGCACAGATAATCGTTAATATCATGCGAGATCGGTATCGACCAATGGAATCGATGTAAAGGAAATCGGGCGCCCGCGTTGCCACGAGGCCCGAGATCCCGCTGCGAGGCACAGGTCTGGGTCATCCAGATTATTCATTAGTGCACTGTTCCTCCCACCGATGCCAAGCGTTTTATTTTATTTATGGCCGCCGAGTGAGGTGAGACCCCAATTTCGCATATGTCTGTGCCTTGATAATTATACACTAACTTTGAGTGAAAAGGACGCCATTTTAAAACGATTCAACTTTACTCATTTTTGATGGTTGAAATGAACTAATAGTTTTTCAATGATTCAGACAATGGACGGTGTTTTTAATATTTTTTTTTTAAATTTTCATCCGAAATATTAAAAGCATTAAATTAATACTGTTGTATACCGGTGTCGATAAATTATAATATTCGTTGAAATGAAAGACATAACTTTGTAAAATAAGATTATTCTTGAGTTATTATTTAAAAGGATGTTATGAATTTAATAATATCTAATAAATATTCTAATAAAGTTTATTAGCGTAGCTATAATAATTTTTTGATACCCTTAAAGTTACTACTGGGTAATAAAAGGTAAAAAAACAATTTTAAGATTTTTAATTGCTTTACTAAGAGTTTAATTTAAAAATGTACTCGTTTAAATTCCTGTAGTTAATAAATGCAGCATCGAATTAATTCCAGAGCGACATAAGGTAAAACGAAACAAAGAAGGTCAAAGCGAGGGACGCGGTGGCAAAAAGCTCTCTCATGTCCGCGATGTTCAGATAACCTTAAACTGAGCATTTGTTATCCTTATCTCGTGTTGGAGCGTGGCTAATGTGGCTGCAGGCAGATACACACGATCGATTTATGTCGCCTCCTGGCATCCACGACAAATTGATAATTAATTTTCGTCTGAAGCCTTTGATCGTACCGAGGTATTTGCGAGCTGTTCTAAATGTCGCCTACCGTTAAAGCCTAAAAAAGTTTATTTTTTTACTTGCATATCATCGGTTTTTCGCACTAATGATGAAGGTAGTGTTTAATGGGACGTTTTGCATATTTTTCGCAAATGTAACCAGATAAATTCTTTGTAAAGATAAACGACTCCTTAAGAAGCAACGACATTTGGAGACTTTCTAATGATAGCCATTCCTTTTAATTTACGTTTATTTTATTACAAAAGGGTTGCATGGAATAAGTCAACTTAAATACATTCGTGCGGCCCGGCGCGAAGCATCTTCCGTTGAACAAAGGCGCCTGAGTAAAGCGATTCGAGTTTCGCTTTGTTCACAGATAAGCAATATAAATAATCGGCCCTCTCGACTGATGGACTGCAGTTGGAATGTTTACGTTCGGAAATTATTTTCTACTTCCCTAAACCGTGCGTCCGTTGAGTAATAACACCTGATGTGTTTAGCGTTAAATAAATTTATGTTTAAGTCCGTTCATAACGTTATTACTATAATTCACTTGTCTTCTATTTTAAAAGCAAAAACAAGTACATAATAAACTGGATACTAATATACGATCTTTATATCCTATAAGTTATGCAATTTTACATCATGTTAATGTAAACCGGAGTCATCATTCAATAGTTTCCAATAAATGTTGAGCATTTTTTGTTATCAAAAAGGGTAATGTACGTATTTAATAATAAATTTCGGGGACCGTTAAAAATAATATTTCTTCTTGGTCGTTTAACTACAGTACTGAAGATCGCGCCCTTCCTGGAAACCCTTGATCGAGGATTCGACGAGTTGCCTCCTTAGATCTCTATGACGTGCTTTTCCAAGTGTTCCTTCCAAGTTGTGTGTTGTTGTGAGGCCCATCACCATCCGCACAGAGACCGCCATCTTCGTCTTTTTCTCTCTACTTTATACACGAAAACCAGCTTATCGAGACTCTCTGGTTGCCTTCGAGCTATGTTAATGAAGTAGCCAAGAAACCGTAGTAATACACAGTCGATCGAGAACAGATCTTCGATTTTTGCCAGAATCACATTTCAAAAGTGTCATTTCCTTCGGTATGTCGTACGGTTTGTCAAGAATTCTAATGCGTATATGAAGTTCTATATAGTATATCGCTGAAATTATCAACAATTCTAAATACTCCTTGAGAAATGTTAGGAATCACTCAGTATATATAGCGGTGTTTTGGTGATACAACAAACAGTTTGTATTTTTTCTTGTTATTTTATGAGCTTTATGTTAGTTCTTGAAGCTAAATATTTGGAACAAAATTTAGGGAAACAAAAATTTCGCTAAAATCCAGGTAATTACTGATGCGAGAGAACTGTCACGTCACAGTTTCGTGTCATTTCGTTTTAAAGCACGTAAGTCGTTTGGAAGCGAGTTAGCTCTTGTAAACTAATATTTTCTTTAAATGTTACCCATTGATTGTACCTTTAAATCAAACACATATACCTATTTCAACTACAATATGGTTTAAAATCGCACAGTTTTATAATTTTTAAAGGCATCGATGGAGTTTAAGAAAAGAAACAATTCGCCTCTCATCGAATGATTTCGTCAAATACTTGAAAGATATCAGTTTTGATTTGGGTAAGGAAAACAATACAAAACCTTTTGTGTAACTTGACACCAACCGCGCTCGCCAAACTCACTCGAAGTGACGGTCAAACCGATTCATTTATAAGATTAACTATCATCAACATAATCATTGCATACGTTTGCTGTTACTTAGCTTTAATGACAGCAAATAAATTATAATTTATAAATTTTAATTTGGAACTTTATGTAACAACGGAGAAAATTTTTGAGAACTGGAAATAGATATTTAAACAAAACGTGAATTTGATCAGAACACAGATTTTTAACAGAACTTTTAATGATAACGAGATCATTTTTGGCATCAAGTAATTAATCAAATACAGTGTCATCTAATACATTGTTTAAATAAAAAGGACAACCACATAATAGATTTTTTCATAGTCCACTAAATGATAAAAGATTATCGAATGATACAAGCTCACTAGAATTTAGGTGTTTACGACCGAACGTTAAGAAGAGAATTTCAATATTGTAATGTATATGAATAATAACTAACATCAAGACAGACATATTTTCCATAAAACAATAAATTCTAGGTGGAATAAATAAAAAGAAAACGAGAGTTAGGATAAAAATACTAAAGAAACATAAACAATTTTTAAGCAAGATTACCTTATCGAATACTCTTGAGCCGGTAGTCATTTCACACTGATTATTTGTAGGAAAAAAAAAGAATGTGACATAAAAATATGCGTGTCGATCGACAGGTCGCCCTACAAAGTGTACGTAAACGCTGGGTTAATCCTTTAAAACAATGCTAATGGAGCTACGTTAGAGCCCGCCGCTAAGTCCTGTCAGCGTGCCATACACCCGACCGATCGCTTAACGCTTCGCTCGCCACCAATAAAGTTGACACTAAATTAGGATGGTTTTGATCTTTTTTTGGTTCCGAAATCAAAAATCTTTAATAAATTTTATTATACGCGTTCACTGGACGCATTTTAGTGTGAGCGATGAACACGGGTTCACGTCAAAACATCTTTATCGGGTTATTTGTCTTGTAAAATATTATCGAGAGGCTCTTCGGTACCGTCAGCAAAAGAGGACGTATAGTGTGATACGTGCGATTGTTGTCTTTACGCCCACGGCGATGCGATCACTCCGCTCTGGGGCGAGGGATAAACAATAAAGGCGGCGATTACGAGAGTGCCGTAACGAATACAGTTTATTTTTCTTATGGACATGAGATCTTGAAGGCGAGAAGAGATTTGTGTGCGTTTGTACGGCAGACCGTACGAGTCGGAGATTAGTGCGCACTGGTCTGTAAGAAACTCACTGCGACGGCGGGACTTATGAAGGTCTGATATACTGATAAATCAATAACTCATAACGATAACACAAGCGCGTCGTGAATGCATTTTTTTTCTACATTATTAATGCTGATCATTGTCTCTATACCATCTGTGGCAACAATTTAAAAAAAAAGTTGTTTGGAACAGGCGTTAAATAAAAGCTGGTTGCCTCGAACGGGGCGTGTTCCGTCGTCAACGAACACGTACATACTCGTCTCGTTTTCATCACCTGTTCCGCTTAAAGTGACGTAATTACGGATGCAAATCGATCGGCAACAACCTGAGTTATCGTTCGGGAGAGGGTTGACGCCGTAAATTGCCGCCGTACAGGTAATGTTTATAGCCTTCACACGCGATTTCGCGAAAAGTATAATTACGCGAGAGCGGCTAAGTAGGATCTGTTAGCAATTTTTCCTCAATCGTAAACGTGAAAGTTGTTAAAGTATTGATAAAATTCATTCGAAATTGTGTACGAAAAAAAGGTACAATAGGGATCCTTTATAATCGGAAGCAAAGAAATCCTTTGCTTACAGTGACTTGCATGATGCTTGTATGTTCTCATTGACTCCTCCATTGACCCCAGAGTCAGCCAACACTAGTGATTACGACAGTATAAATAACTTGGCCCGTCCATCCCATGGGTATTAAGGACAATTTGCTTTGTGTGTGTTATTGAGAATGTAAACCTAACAAATCGACTACAGGATCGTTGCCTAGAACCGCGACTAACGAATGGATTTACACCTGTTACTTTTTCTGTTATAAAGAATATGTGATCATCAATTTCAGACAAATTAAAAAAATATATTTTGTCCAGGGAATTAATTGTGTTCATGTTCTTTTGTAAACGTAAACATAGCATTTTATACTTCATAATTAAAAAATTGTCGATAACTTTTAATAACAACATAAAAACTATCACGTATAAAGGATGGTTGGTTAGATTTACTTATAGTATAAAAGATGTAAAGGAATGTATGGCTTATTTGCTAGTAAAAATCTTTTCACCTTTTTCAATCATCATGCATAAAGTGTTCACTGGAAATATTTATGTATATGAATTGACGACAATGAGCTATGGATTTATCTATTTAAAGCTTTTACATTTATAATCTACAAACTTTTGTGTTATCGATAAGACAGAAGTCAAAGCTTTATGTAATATTATATTTTAAATAGGGTATGTGATAGTGTGTATACATAAATTGAATAATACGTCATTTTGAATTTCAACTTTAATTCATGGATTGATTTATAACATTAATATATTTTATATTTATATATAGTATAGGAATAGATTCGTTGTATGATACATGAAAACGGTAGAAATAAATGTAGTGGCTCTACGCCGTTGACAGCCACGTATTGACAACAAAGGGTGATATTTTTCGTGGACAAACATCATACTGCTTTAAACATAAACAGTCACAGATGATCCGCCTTTCCTATGTATATTTATGATGTGTTCGACAATCGGTCTTACACTAGGTCCCGCTTGCTGTGGGCAAATGTTTGCCAGACGTTCATTTATTTGTAAATAGACGCTTATGAATAATATTTTCGGGATACGAAAATATGCTAATAAGTACAGAATATTAAATTCATTTCAAATATAATAAAAAGTTTATTCGTCTTATATATCAGGATCACAGTAGCGCGAAAGTCAGTAACATTACTTAGACTTGATACAGTGAATATTACATTTATAATAACGCAGTGTCCAATACGAAATACAATTTTACTCAGTTTTTCAATTATTATTAACCCTTATTAAAAAATTAAATTTATATTATCACATTTTTTGATAAAAATATCAATCGTAGATTAATATAATTTTCATTAAAATCAAGAAATACTTATACCATCTTAGTAACGTTATATGACTTCGCTAGAACAAAGTGAATAGTCAGTGTTATAAAAAACTGCCCTTAAACTATTTGTTGTTGTTACTATAAAAACAAAAAACGGAACATCGAAACCAGTCAGCATTGGTCGGTGCTTTTCGACTCCTGGCCTTGTACAAAAAACGATGTGTTAAGGAATGTAAAGAGCCATTTAATTATCCTAATATATTGTTATGGTCGCGCAGGGAGGCGGTTATAAATTAGTGGCGACCATGCCCCGCCAAGTAGCGAATGATGCGCGGACAGGCGACGGTCGGCCATGGTCTTAACTATTTAAGTTAAATTATATATATGTATTAGTATGAACGTTTACCGCTTTGCCGTTATATTGCGGTGATGAATTGAAACAGAGTAGAGTAAGGCGGTAACGTGAGAACCGCGTGGACTGTGAGCTCGCCGGCCGGGTTCATACGTTCTCACGTTACTACACCCGCTGCTTCGGTGCGATGATCCTTAAAGTTTTTATTCCATTTTTGCCTCAATTCCATCGGGCGGCCTTCATTATGCGTCCGCAAGTGCCTCGGTCGCCACCGGTTCAGGTAGCCTGGCGTTTCACATCAAAACTTGACCTTAGGTATTTGATACGCTCGTTACGTTTTTTCTTTAATCAATATGAGATTTTGATGTGGTGTAATTTGATAATACGCGAATATATGTCTGTAATCGTGTTCATCATAAAAACTCGTTTAATATTTGGTCTTCATTGGGTATGCTTACATTCCGCGCTCACTGTAATCGTGATTTTGGGTTATGATATGTAGTATGTATATTGAGGCGGACTGGAAGAGGTGTCAGGGGTAGGGCGTCCCGCTGCGTCACAGCATTGTGATCGACAGCTTGTTTACTAAAAATATGCATAATGAATTTATAATGGCTCGCCAGGCCAACCTCGTCACTTCTTCTTACCAGATCGAATCTCGCTTATATGTTGATGGCATCTTTGTATTATCGTTGATAGATTTTATGTAGTCACTTTAACGATAAAATACTCCCATAGCTTTTTTTAATCCGAAAATATTAAAAAACTGTTTATTAAAAAAAATACGATTTTAGAAGTTTTTTCGTTATTGCTTCTATTGCTACGTTAATCGTAAAAAATGTGAAAGCAACAATTTCAATGGTGGTGTAGTGTGAGAGCCTAATTGCACCACCGACGTGTTCCCACGTTAAAGTGCACGATGTGTTTGAGTATACATTTAGCATTCGATTGTTTTAGTGCGGGCTGAGATGACTGCGGGGAAGCAAACATTGAGCATCTCGCCGCTCTGCGCCTCTTGGCTTCGCCTACCTGTCGATTCAGCAGATAATTCACAGTGAAACCGAACTCAATTTATCTTAATAATTATCTTTGTCTTTTAAAATGTAAAGTCCTTTAAAATTGAATAATTTACAATCCTTACGCAATTTCAATAAATTGTTAATTAGATTTGGTGTCAGTATACATCCGCATAATACAATAGATACCTAGAAATGTTGGTAAAATGGTAATGTTTATTTTGTAACTCGTTAACTTTTTCGGATATTCGTAGAAATAATTATATACGGTGCTTAAAACTATCTGTTGCATTGAATACGAGAGAACGAGTCGCAGCAAGCGTGACGCCCATTGGTTCAATTCGTTACGTCAATCTCGTCTTGATTTTTTTTCATAGGGAATCTGCATAAAGTAAGTTGACATCGATATACAAAGCTATCATGCAGTGCGTGGAGTATTGTCTGCATTTCTTTATAAATATTTTGACATTCCCTTTATTTGCGCCACAAAGTTATTTCACAAATGGATTCGTGTCGATCCCATTGTGCGGTCTGTTTTAATTTGATTTATTCTTTCACGACAAAACGTTCCACGACATCCCGCGCTGTCCGTCGTCGAGGCGGCAGCGTTTGTAAATTTGTTAGCACGTCTATTGGTATTTTCTATAGGACATGCAAACAAAAAGCTTTGCGTGTCTTTAGAGCGAAATTGTTTCTCGAAAGTCTATTGCCATGCAGCCCACTCGTCTTTCGACGTCCAATACGTGCAACGTTCCAAATATTAGCTATCATGATATTTATTCACTGACAGCTAATACTTGTTTGGTGTGGTAATGTTATTAGCGGAACACATATTTGAATATACAGTTTTTTTGCTTGTGTATGGCATCGATTAACACGTTTTGTAACTCACATACAAACGATCTCTTTCATTAAGCATCACATCGCCTTAAAATACGGCGAAAATTGCTACCACGTTTCTATTAAACTCAACTGAATTAAAACCAAGCATCTCATCACCAAATACAATTAAATTAAATGCAATACCGACTATATAATTATGTAAATTGTAATTTTTAAATTAAAAAAAAATATGTGTGTAAATAATATGTTATAACATAACATTTAAAATTAAATTATTGCTGTAAAATTATCTTTAGCATTATCTGCTTATACTTCATACGTAACTTATATTACATTAGTCGATAAACTTTAAAAAAGGATTATTAATTTAAACGATAGTTTAGCTTAAAGCCTTTTCAATTTAAAACAAATTATAAGGAAATAGTTACGAAAAGTTATTCCGACTACAAGGAAGAGCAATCTTCTATCTAATAATATGACGTTTTATAATATACTTATGACGTGTAATTACATTAGTGAAACGAGTTTTTTTTTGTATTTACAGCGATGTAAAGAGAAACTAAACACACTTGCAATCAGCGTGATGAACCAATGGCCGGGTGTGCGTCTGAGGGTAATAGAAGGCTGGGACGAGGAGAATTCGCATCTAGAACATTCTCTGCACTATGAAGGTCGAGCTGTGGATTTAACCACCAGCGACCGGGACCGTAGCAAGTACGGCATGCTGGCGCGATTGGCAGTCGAGGCGGGTTTCGACTGGGTGTACTATGAGAGCCGCTCGTATATACATTGCTCTGTTAAAACAGGTAGGTGAAAATTAAAACATACACATAATAAACACTTGAATGTAAGTAACATAACAATACAGCCGTTTTAGAATTGTAAGCCGATTGGAATGGTTTTAATTACTGAGGAATTCTTAAATTTTTGGCAGTGTCAAAACGATAAAGATCTCAAGTAGGAAATCATTTCGAATAAATGCAATGTAACCCGTGGTGATTTATGTCAAATACAAATACATACGTCATGTCCCTGATATTTAACTGAAATAACTCTTTATATCGAGATTGATACTAAGTTGATAATTTATTTGGTACTAAAAGAATATATGGGAAGATTTTAAAAATTTATTGCTTTAGGAATTAAAACGTTTGCATGACAACTTCATGTGCACGGTAGAATACCTAATAAAGAAGAAGTGTGGGACGACACTAAAAGAATATATACATAAGCATATACATATATTAACGCTGGGTAAAATAAAATGATACTGTTAATTACAAAAATAATCTTTAAAAACGTTAACCATTTAGATATTATTAACACTACACTAAAGTCTTACGATCCGTGACACGATCAAATATTTGAAATGAAGAATATCTATGTGAATTTAATTGTGCTAAATCATATACGCAAACAGAACTTGCTTAAAATTTACACAAGTCCGGAGCTTTAACTATTGTTTGCAGTTTTTTGATTCGTAAAATCATTTGTTAGTATCTGTCTAGACACGTTTTTAAAAAATGCCTACAATACACTCATATCTACGTACACAGTGATTACGTAATAAAAATTATAAAATTGTTATTTAAATCCCAACGCGACTTTGTTTTTTATTGTTTAAATAAATCTAAAACTTGATTATATATGTTATTAGCTGTCCTGGCGGATTTCGATTCGTCTAATAGTGGGATGTAGATTTTAGACTTTGTGATGTTTTTTGTGATATAATTTTTAAATATTAAAATTTTAATAGTCTATTTAAATACTTGTCATTGAAAGACAAATCCAGACATACTACATAAATCGATCCGTTCTTGTGTTATAGCGAAGACTTTTTCTTAACAGACTTTCGTTACAGATTTGTTAGGTTAGGTTAGACAATACGGAATATATGTTATTAAGCTATTAACGGCTATTAAGCTCTATTAAACGACTAAAACCAAAACACATTTGCGTAAAGACGTTTAGTTCTATTTTCCTCTCGCAAACAAATATTCAGAAATGTTGACTCAACATCTGCGTTTAAATCTTTAGCATGACGTATGTGCTTCGCCAACTACTTAGCTTTTACTCGATTTGTAATGTCCACATATTTTATAAAGCATATTATTATATATTTATGTATTATATATTATATTTTTTGTAATAAAATTAACATACTCATGGGTTATTAACATGGATCATGAAATTTTCGTTATTTATTTAAAAAAGATTAGGGTATAGTTTACGGAATATGTAATGTGATATCATTAATGATTAGGAGACTCTACAATACGATAAGCAAATAAGAAATAAATATAAGAAGATGTGATTTTTATAGCATTTTTTAATTTTCGGTACATAATTGAGAGAGTGCGGGACGGGCCAAATATATAGCTGAGAGCTACAAGAATGCACCTCGGACAGTTTCCCGCGCCCGCGCTCCGGCGGCGTCGATCAAACGGACGAACAAGTCTCTTGTTATCATCCCTCTCTCTCTCATCCACATTATAAAGTCCACTCTCTCCCTCGTACATGGCCGCATCGCAGCCAATCCCCCACTTCTATAATTACACCGGTGATTCAATGGCTTATAGTTATGTATAGGGCATAACGTTAAGAGAAACGAGCCTCTATATGTATGTACACGTTAGAGTTTACGATGGCATTCTGGCGCTCATAGTTCCAATTAACTTACTTGATTACCAATCACCGATGAAAGCGAAACCTCGTTATTTGTGTGGAACTATGCATTCAGATTATGACAAGAACTTGTTTATTGCCTAAATTTTAGAAAATGTTTATAAAAATAATGTCACTGTAAGAAGTGTGCATTTTAAATTCTATACATTTAATTCTATAGTCACATATTTCACATACGAAATATATATAAAATTTTACATAGGTTTGCTAATTTAAGAGATTCCGACTTTAAACTTTTTAAAAACTTTAATTTATGTAAGTTATTACTTATGTATTTATGTGTATAAATAATTAAGATA
>DWIC01000158.1:0-14607 GCA_018248135.1 Battus belus
GTGTAGAGCTGTCTGCATGTTAACGTTTTTTAGCACAGGCCTCGCGCCGCCGTGGACCAGAAGCTCCGCCACCTCCGCATGGTTGTTCAATGCAGCCAGATGTAGTGCCGTGTAGCCATCGTCTTTTGCGTCGTCAACAATCCAAGGTCTCGGTAGTTTTCCCAGCATTATCTTCATAGCGCTAAAAGATAAATTAATATCTATAACACCTCCCTTAAAAGGTTACACTTTTTCTCTTAAACGGCATGGAAACCCCCCTAGGAGGAATGACGACATGGTATAGGTCAAGATGATGATGATGAATTCCTTAAACGTGTGACCTAACGGTTTACAGGTACCATCGGCGTAGATTGTTATTTAACACATAAAAGCGTCATGGTTTTTATACTACATATTACATGGTGGTTCAATGTTGTCGCTGCGGGTGAAGTAACCGACAAAATAAGATTTATCATCTAGTCCTTGTCTTAATAAGAGCCTATAACTAATGTAAACGTGACATGATTAACATGTTTCAAAAATTAAAGCAAAACTGCTTCAGAATAAATAAATTTGACGGGAAGCACCTTTTGGTAGCTGCATTCGTATGGTATCATCATGGTATATATTATCTAACACCAGACATGTCTGTTGGTGGTATAGTTTTGGCATAGATCAGCGATCAAATGCACTGGAACTGAAAAGCGCTGTAAAGCGTCTAATCCAAGAAAGCCAAAGTTGGTAAGTTCTAGAAAGACTTTAAGTCCAGGTTGTCCTGATTGCGAACGCGCGAAGTTCTTCGGTTGGCGTTTATTGCATCTCCTGGTAGTCTGCATTTTTGCACGAAAATGCAAAAATGCTCTGTCGCATAGGTGTACCGGAAATCGACATGACATGCTACACGGCACAGAAAATCGATATTAGAAATTATTTTAATAACAAATTACATAGACAGATTTTTGTATAAAGTATTACTAGTTGACTATGGATGGGTGTTGTTTCTTGAAATATAAAAAACCATAACGAACGAATGCTTAGAATAAGAAATTGTAGAAACCTCAGGGAATTCTCAAAAGTGTTAAGGCATTTTTTGTCAGAAATTCCGTTAAGTCATATTGAAATAAGGATAATAATGGAATATAGATATTTTTGCTTATTTCTTTGTTTTTCTATTTTTTTTTACACAATTATTCAATATTGTTATTGACATCCCATTGTTACTTGGTATTATTATAGCAAATGAACTTTATCTTATCTTTAACATGAGCTTTAAATAACTTTAAGATCGGTAAAGAGACTAATATGAACTTTGTAACTTTTATCACAGTTTTGAACCAATCTACAAGTGGCCTGCCTTATACTACATTACAAGCCATAATTTTAAGTAGTGCACGGTAGTGTTCACAAGAGTTGCAGGATCATATGTTTAGCAAAAGACGGAGGCCTGCACCAATACCTTAGGTTTAATTCTTCGCGTTGGGACCTAACGCTTGGCTTCTTTTTTAATACGTACAAAAAAGAAATAGGTTGCCGTTTGCGCATCGGTATTCATTCGTATGGTGTTTAACGGAAATGTAAATAAAATATTAAGCTGAAGCGTTATTTCGACCAAGGCTGCATCATCACTAAACATTAAGTTCGTCTGTGATACCTGCGAGTACCAGTTTTTTTATAAATAATAAATAATCTATCACATAATACGCAACAACTGTACAGTAAATATATTTTTCATTGGTACATATAAAACACGCTTTCCGAGCCAGGCGCACAACTAATGGCAGATTGGAATTAAGAAAACTTGCAGCTTCACTGGTTTCAAAAAGCTATTGAACTTTTAACGCCCCCGCACGGATAGTTTATATCTCAGAACCTCCTGCTGTGTCGTATTATTAACTTTTTCTATGTGATTTTTGCCTACACACCGACATACTTAGACACTAATAACATATTATTTTTCTATAGAAGTAACATAACAAGGTGATATTGTAAGAAGTATAATGGGATAAGTTTGAAACACTGTTTACAACCGCACATAATGCACACACGGTTATTGCAATATCCAGGTATATTTACACGCTTCATGCTATATCCGAGGAATATCTGTTTAATATCTTTGTTTAATTTCTTTTTTCGTAAGTCGGTAGATGTCTACGTGTTATTCTAATTTCAACATTTTACAAATAATAATGAGGTAAACTTGAATATAATATTTACATTAAGTTTCTGTATAGTATTTTAAATAAATTTAAAATAATAAAAAGTAGTAAAGTATAAAGATTTCTTTGTAACAACGCTGAATTTTCACGTGCCCGACATTAATACATATTTTTTTTAAATATTATAGTTTAAATCATGAAACAATGAACTTTTTCCTATAACTTTATACTGTGATAAATTCACAATATTCAACTAGACCAAAACTGTGTCAGTTAAAGAAAAGAATTATAAATATTAATTGACAGTTGGCAGCAATTATTCGGGATTTATATGCAATGCATATCTGATGTTCATTACCAGAATGACTAATTGATGTCGCGAAATATTTGTACGGAATATAAATGTTGATAATGTTTTGTTCATGATGTTTTAAGTTAAGAAAGCACTATCAATATTTTGTTAGTAAAAAGGATTTACAAAATATGTGACCGTACATGCGGCCGCTTGTGTAAGCAATAATAGCACGACTGAATCGATCTACTGAACCGTAAATCCTGTCTTAAACTCAAGGGGAAGATGTATCACGTACGATACATTTTGTATGCATGATTTATGCCGTTCTTATATCAATAATAAGATATATTTGTTAATCCACCGTATTATAGCAAGATTTGGTAATTATTATATTAATTATTTCATAAGTTATGTATGAACGAGTACTTAATAATCTTTAATCTGCGGATTTAAAGTAAAACTTCACATGGAACTTTATTTTAAAAACATACTTTTCGTTAGAGTATGTGTATGTGTATGGTTGAGGAAATTCCGGATTAACTTACAAATAATTAAATTTTTCGAAAAATAATTGAAATAAAAAGAGAGAATCGAGATAACGTTACATGTTTGCCTGAAATTTCAACATCGGTAGTAAATTTATTTTAATTGTTGCAGAAATCGACACCGTCAAGGTGTGAATGAACTCTGATCAAAAATAGATCAAGGCGTTGGATTTGTAGTTAACCGATTTCCATTGCAACGAGTGGCCGGATTTTGTTGCAGCTGGTTATATATTGTAAATAAGTTTTTCAGGCGATTAGTTATGTACTATGAATTAGATTTAAAAATATGGGTGGGGAATATTTAAGATTGTTATCAAGTTGGTTGATAGATTGTGATGGCAACAATAAATTAAGCGGTCCACATTTTAATACGGCTGGTTACGTTCAAAGAGTAAAAACGAACGAACTAATTAAATAAGGTCAAACGTCGTCGGGTGGCGACGGCGCACGAACATGCTCAGCGTGCGCTACAGTCTCACTACGCGCGCTGTTCCGGCGCCGGCGCATCCCGTGCCACACGCGCCCTTTCTTGTGAATTAAATACATCTTGTGAAAATGCAATATCGTATCAAGCAGTGCACGTTTTACAACTGATTCGTGTCTACACAGAATTGGTATCATTTTGATAGATTACAGTGGTAAGTAGCAATGCTGTAGTTGAACGCACGCATCGTTAATTATAAATCATATTTTTATTTTATTTTACAGACGTTATAAAAATTAACCAACGATTTAACCTTCTTTCCTTTGTACCTCCTTATTTAGTTAAATAACATTATTTTTTACTGAATTAGATTTAAACACGTTTGATATGTTTTAATAACTCGCCTGAGAGTGTATGATATGCACCGCAACCCAGCGTCTCTCGCCGCGCTCCTCCTATGACGCCATTGGAATGATGAGTTCTTTTTAATCATGTTGTTACCGAATGTAACATTGGCTGCATTACCCTCTATTATTTTAATTAACACAATCACTTCAGTAACAGCAGTAGTAAGTAAACTGGTCAAAAACTTGACGTTAATGCGGAAAATATAAATATTTAACTATTATAGAATATTAATGATTCAACGACACTTTTTATTCTCACAAACAATATGTGATGTTAGTTTTTGTTGTTAGCTTATCGTGAGTCACACTTTTCAATTTTGGACATGACTAACTTATACATGGTCTGCGTAACATTTTTATTGAAACTAAATTTCTAACGTAATTGTAATATTGTTTATATATAGTATATATAATTGTAGTATATCTTAGTTCACATTACAGCCGAACAGGAATATGTTTGAACAGCGGAAATTTTGCTTATATAACCCAAAAACATTTTTTGTGTAATAGCTAGGAAATGGTTGGCAGATATTCGGTAACTTAGAGAAATTTACGACCGACCTGAATCCCGGTGCCGGATGCTTGATATAGGCAGGGCATAAAATGCAATGAGAACTTACAACATTTTTATTCGGACTTTGTTACGAGTGTTGCCTGTGATTTTTATTATTAGTACTACGTAATTATGAATAAGTAAATGAAACTGTATAAAAACGAGACAGGAGACTGTAAAAAGCACCTCTTTTCTCACATGTAACTTTCGTTGTGTTGTAATGAAAGGCAAACATAACGATTATTAACATTTTTACAATTATTACTCTATGGAACCGATTACAACGTTTTACTATATCTTTACGAATTGACAGAAACACTTGTAGTGTTCGGCATTTTTACATTCTGTCATTTTTACATTTAATGTCTACAGAAAAGGTTAAAACTATAAAAATGATTCAATAGTTGTTTAAAACCATATTTAGTGAAATAAGTTTATTTGTTTACTGCACGTATTTCATTTTAGTTCATAAAACAAACAGGTATTAAGCACTGTTCATTGCATAGCAATGATCATTATTTTCATAATGTTAATTTTTGGTACATGTTTTTTAATTACACCGAAAAAAACCACAATGGACGCGACTTTTATTTAAAGCTTCGTTTACATTTCAGGAATAACAAAATATTGAAATGACATAAAAATATTGTTGTGTTGATATTTTTAATGAATGAATATTAAAACGAAAAATCCAAAATAATTTCGTAGTCGTACCTTGTCAAAATCTATTAACGAATATTACAATAGGAGAAAGTAACGTAATTAATTTCTTTAATATTTTTTTAGAGATAAAGCGAATAATCCAATTTAATGAATTAGGTTTAAGTAAGCAATTTACTGTGCGTTACGTTGTATTTTTTTCATTTCGTTTATATCTGTTCTTAATTTGTTAGATGTTTGCAAAAAAAATACTGGAATTTGTGAGAATCATTGATTCAATTTATTTTGTACAAAATACAAGTTTTGTCTGTTAATTGAAATAAGGTTAATGGTATTGGAATGACTGATATAAAAAGTTGGCGCAGTGATGAATTTTATATCGGATTGATCGCACAAATCAGCGATATGATCTTTAAGGCAGAAGGTAGGTATCGTGCGGGCGTTCTGGCACACAGGGCCGATAATCCGTTGACCGTTTTCGTTGAATGCACATTGAAATAATCGATTTATGATTCGAATGGTTGGTACTGATCCCTCCGAAGATCTGACTTCGTCATTACTACATATTGTTTTACGCTATGTCCACTGAATAATTGAGACGAGGCCGAGGCGTTATATAATTTACGCAGTCAATACGAGTAGGCGACATAAGTGACGATATTTCTACGACAGTGAGCTGATTCCCCACGGATCCAGAATAGTAAGTTATGGAAATGTGCGTTTGGGGCAGCACGGACAACTGTGGCCAATAACAATGCCACATTAATATTCAACAGGCGCGGCTTTTATTCTGCGAGCAACTTACGATTCTTTACTTGGGAGCACAATTCGTATATAATATATTATGAAACTTCAACAAACCAATAAAAATATATACGTTGATTACCAATCAATCTAGGGCATTGTGCTTATGGTGTTATCTTGCTAGTGTGACTAATTCAGAGCTTTTGTGGCCGTCACGACGGATATTTTCTTATTGTCTCCAAGTTTCTGCACGCAAACACTTACTGATGTTTATCATTATTTATTGATTTTAATACTAATATGTAAACTCGAACATAGTGCTGACGAAAGTCTACCTAATAATATGACTACAAGTTGATTCTTTAAAATTTAATTAGCCTAAACTTATTATAATTATTATGTACTTATAAAGAATTGTTAGCTTGTACGTATAATATTTTATCGTTATTTTTTAACCTGTTTAGTTTCCAAATAAGAATATACACAACGATAATGACGAAAAAATTACGATGACACACCGTCGTGATTTTATTTGGTTATCGACATATTTATAATGAAGTACCAACTTATATGTTTACAAGGTTCAAGAATTTCAGTATTGAAACACTAACAGAACACGTTACTTTTAGCAGACAAAAGATGAGTTGGCCGTCGTCCCACTTGTTTGTCTACGAAAGTTTGCCAAAATTCTTTTATTGACTAGCGGGCGTAGCGGTACGTTTTATAGCCAGCGGCGGAAATTCTCCGCTACAATACGTAGTTCGACAGTTTAATCCCTGCGCTTATCATATATAAAATTCATATTATTATTAGTTTGTTTGTAGTATATATTTGCTTTATATATATATGCATGAAAAAAAATTGATATCGTGTACTTATTTCTTTAGGAAATATAATAAAGGAACTAATGAATTTTGAACGTTTCAGGGGTCAGTGAACGCAGAAGACTGCCAGAAGTCGAGATCTGAACTATGTATAGGCTGACTACCCCGCGGGAGGTGACAGTGGTGGATGGTGTGCAACTAATAATAGCCTCCCCCTCCAGCGCGATGATCGGCACGCTGACGGGAGCGGACGGGAGCGCACATGTGGCGCCCGTCGGCTGCGTGCTCCGCGGCCACGTTTATTTTCGATGCGGTCGTCACGCGGCGCGGTTTGCTGTTACTTACATAAGAGCCTTAGGCGAGACCGCAGCGGAGGCCCTCTCGTGCATCTGCAGGACGGTGCACGTTCGAGAAACCGATCCGACGGCCGCCCGTCGTCCGGGCTATTTCGGGAAAATACAAATTTGGAATGGATGGTACTCGCGACTCGAAAGCGAACTCCGCCGGTTGAATCCATTTTTAGAGCTGGTCTGCGCGTGCGCAACGAGCGCGCCGCCAGTGCTCTCCGAGCTGCCACCAGGCCGCGTCGTCCGCAGCAACTGCTGCCGGCCTCCTGCCACTCACTCTGTGCCCTGACTATAGTGCGTCAACAAATTCAACCACCCAGTGAACTGCTTTAACAATTATTCAGGAGAAATGGTGCCATGAAGAAAGAAGATCGAGCCTTGCGCTAGTTCCGTGCTTCCTTACTTCCCATAGTGCTATATTCGTATGGAATGTAAAGAAGTATGGAGCTGCGCGGGCATTTCTACTTTGGCCGGATTTTTTTTACTGAAATTAGTGACATTTTTAGGAATTGGTTTGTGTTTAATCTAAGTGTAGACGTCGCAAACGTTTGTGGTATATGGATATAGTTTTTAGTGATTTAAATGTAAATGTTCACTGAGAACACATGTCGAATCCCGCAAAAAGTTTTCAGATTCAACAAAATAACCAGTATTTCCAATTTTGTTCGCAACTTGGAGGCGAGGTACAGAGTGCGGTTACAAAATGTTTAAAGTTGAAGTAAAAGCGAGAATTGTTTTGTGAGTGGCGAGTAGTCGTAAAACAACATCTGGCGCAGAGTAGGTAACAGTTCTGACTAAGGAAACATAAATAAACGTGAGCTTGCCGTCGGCCGGGGCTCGGAACTTCTCTGGAGACCAAATTATATTTAGTTATGAGAAAAGAGTGCAAGGGGGGCGATGCGAACGAAAACTTTACACCGCAATGTTACGCGCACTTTCGACATTTTATCTTTCATTTTTAGACATCTCGCTTGTATCATAAACACACTGTATTAACATCTTTTCTAATCATTAGTGTGTATTTAAATATCTATAGAATATTTATTTAAATGAAAGCCGGTTCAGATAAATAGACTGTCTTAATTCCGTAGCAAGTAATGTGATATAGTCAAAGTGTTGGGTCTTAGCAAAAAACGGGGGAGGTAACAAAAAGAGGCCGCGTGGGTCGCGCCTGCGCCGCATCTGGAGCCTGCATTCATGAGGCGGATGGTCTCGCTCCGATGCGCGCTCGTGCCGACGTCTCATGCAATCTTACGAGGCCAATGCTACTTTGTCTCCGCCGTATTGTCTCTAACTTACCTCAAAGTGTAATTGTCATAAATGTCAATGACTAGGATTAACTGTTTCAAACGTGTAAACCATTGCTATAAATTTTGAATAAACCGTATTTCAACTTTATATCATGATTATCACATACATGTATTACGATTTGTTTTAATAAAACAGTGTTTCTTATTTTTTATAGTCAAATTAATTAAAAAGACAATGTATCTATGTATCTTTTAATGATTGTATTTTTTTGTTCGAATTGTTGATTCTAGTAATAAAAGACGAAAGGTTTTCAATGTTACAAGAAGTACTACAATACTAGTTGCTCTACATGTAGAGAAAACAGATGATTTCATTTGAACAATGTTCACATAACAATAAACGGAGACCCTAGGCTATTGCGTCAAAAACTTGTTTTCTGAATCTTTAGAAAATATTCTTACGTAACGTTTTAAGGATGTTTTAATTTTTTATTCTATTGTGATGCTTATTTTTTTATCAGTTGGCAACAGAAGAGGCGTTGTGGCGATAGAAGTGAACGCGGCTCATGAAGCAATAGGAGATACCGCTGTCGACGTGTATTGATTGACGTAATTATTAAGTGCGTCGCGCTCGCGTCGGGAGATTTCGGCCACCGAATCACATGGGCCGGATATCTCAGAGCATGCAAAGCTCCATAAACAGTGAGCCGGCCCGATGCGCGCCCTTTAATAGCGAATGCATTTAACTATAGCACAAAGGGTTGGTCTATGAGAAAGGAATCTTGACCTACCAGTTTATACAGAACGTTCAGCTTATAAATATCACTTTGAAAAACAATTTATTCATGTATCTCGTCAACGACTATTTCTAACAAAAGAATTCGAAACTAGACGGGGGTAATGTAAGCTAGTGAATCCATTTTAATCTAGTTACTTGTGTGCATTTCGGTTATATTTTTTATTTATTTAAAGTAATTAAATAGATGAAAAGGATAGAGTAAGTTTGCGCGTTATATATGAAGTAGTATATTATTACAAAACGTGATATTTCTTATAATATAAAGACATTAAATTTCATTAAAAATCAGTTCGGTTTTAGTGTTTAAATTAAAGACATTAAGTTCCAACAGGAATAGCGTTCATGTCATGGCATTCGGATGGGCGGTTCTAAAATAACCAGCACATGAATCTTTGGCAGGGCTCCAGAGGCCACCGAGTGTCTCCTGCCGCGCCTCGCCCGTCTTGACGTTTCCATCCACGTGCATTTTAAAATTAATATCCCCCGCCTCCCGTATAAAATTTCATTACATGGTAATGCTCCAGTTATTAATGTTTCTGTTAAAGTTGTTTCGTTGTGATTTTAGATGATACATATCATGTTTGTACACTGTTTGCCCTTATTTAAAAAGAAACTATACAGAAAAAAATTAAATTAATTTACAAAATTGTGCGTGAAATAATATTTTTGCTTTTTAATTACTTTTATTTATTTTACAGATCCATCAAAATTGATATACCAAAAATGTTTATTTTATTCTAGTACCAAAGATATTTAAAGAAGCTAGTTCTAAAATTTAACAGGCACGTATTTTGTTAAGCTGTATTACATATCATATGTATTTACAAATATATAATCAAATAAGTTTTAAAATGATTATCTTATCATTATTATAATACATTAATTACATTAATATATTTCATTTTAAATATATTAATGTTATTAATAAACTAATAAACCCTTAATGAAGACTAATAATTTTTTGTGCGCTAACATCTGTAAAATTTTTAACATAAATTTGTAACTTAATTCAATTGAAAACATTTTGTACAGATTGTAAAGCAATAGAGAAAATAAATAACTTTTTTGTATTTATAATATCACTTAATGAAACAAGAACCAAGAAAACAAAAAAGGAATTTATAAATAAAGTAAACGAAGCAAGTAACAGAAAGATGTGAGATATTCTTAACATTATCTTGTCTTTTTTAATATAATGATTACATTGTAAGTTTTACGTTTTTTTATTTTAAAAGCCAAACCGTTGTTTTATATTTATAAGTGGTAATTTTCCTATTATCAATTCACCATGATATAAATGAAGTATTCCTTCACTGTATGAATATTTTGATTGAATATCAACCGACCCTTCCAAGAGAACAGAGGACAAGGGGCCTATATTTTACGCCAACATTATCGATTTGGACTAGAGCGAGATGAATTTTAGCAACAAGGTTTTATTCATTTCATTCAAAGACGTAGTGAACATGTAATTTGCCTTAACTGATGTCGATATAGATATGCAAGCCGTTTTAATTTAGCTAAGAATTATGTAAACTAACTAACATCTTCTTCTTTTATATGACAAGCAAAATAAAAATAATAAGAGAGTTACGTTTACATTCTAAACAATAAAGGAATGACTTTATTACAATAATGTTAATGCATGCCGACAAAATTATCATAAAAGAAAATACTACATGGTATTCAAAAAACTAGATTAAAAATCTAAGACTTGTATATATACCTTAAGAAATAATTCGTAAAATAACAGGACTTGATTTTAGATGTTGTTAATGTACGAATTATTAGAAAAATCATTATGTTCACAATAACTAATATAATATATAAACGTCAAGCTACGACATCTATTTCAATATATTTCGTTATGAAACTAACTTGAAGAAACCAACACGACGTATTTTAATATCGATCCGACAGATGGCACGCGTAGAG
The DNA here is from genome assembly GCA_018248135.1 of Battus belus. Taxonomy (NCBI): domain Eukaryota; kingdom Metazoa; phylum Arthropoda; class Insecta; order Lepidoptera; family Papilionidae; genus Battus; species Battus belus. The sequence continues at coordinate 10,919 of DWIC01000158.1, forward strand.
AGATCTACTTGAAATATAAAAATATACCCATAAGATAAAAGTCCCACGATTATTCTTTACCTAAAAATTAAATAACGAGATATTATTTAATTGTATACGATGAAAATCTCTAAAATATTTACATGCTAATTTGGTTCCAAGTGTAACAGTATGTATAGTTAATAATAATCACCGCAAATGATGTATTCTACGGAGATCCATTAAACAATGTTTTCGGTAAGCGAATCTTAAATGAGTAATTAGCAGCACATGTGTCTGGGGCTCGGGGCGACAGGCCTCGCAGCCATCAGTAACGCGCCGCCTGCCCTGGACTGCGTCGGCCCACCCGAACGATAATAAAGCGACGCTAAATTATTATTTAAAACAATTAGCCTAAACTTACGTCTTTATGGATGAGCTCCGCAGGAGTTAAACCACAAAGGATTTTTACGAATATTCTCATTAAGAGAAATGACGCTAAAAAACTTGAGTCATGTCAATTAAAATAATAAATCTGATTGCAATTCTAATTCATTTTCACTTACGTACAAAAATATATCAGGAGAACACTAATCACATTCTTTTTGTTCACGTATGCCAGACATATGTGTAAACATAATAAATGTGATGAAATATAAACTAATTTTTTTGTTTAGTTTACAAAATAGGCAGCAGATTATAACTTATAATAAGTTTACAAAATAAATTAAATACATGTGATTCTTTTATTTTATCATAGTACATTATTATCACAAGGCGAGGACAAAATGAACTACAAAATATGGTGTTCGCCGTCGTCCATGCGCTATTGTCATTAACATTTATTGCCCGACGGGGGCTTGATACACATTATGACGTAACGAGTGTTTGATCACAATTAAAAAGCTTTATACTTTACATAGCTTGCTTTAGTCGCAACTTGCAAAACTGTTTTGGATGTTACTATTAAAATAGACTTTGTAATGTATCTCGTGTATCTTGAGTGAATCCTCGTGGTGGATTTCGGTTTGTAATCTTTATTTATTTGTAAGATGCTTATTGTTACAACAGTGGGGGGAAAGTCAATTATGATTGGGACGTCTTACGGCTAAGTTTGGTACATGCACGTTGCGGCCATATTTTCAAAGATGTTCTGTCGTGTATAAGCTTTAAAGGGCCGCGCACGGTGGTGTTGCATGCTTTCAAAATTGCGTCATTTTAGCCTCCACATTGCCGTCAAGTATCAACTTGGCAAGAGTTCCAATATGGCCAAAATAAAAGTATATTTCACACAAGCAGACTGTGGATATTCGGGTTTTTATTCTGTGTTCTTTACGGTATAGTCCGCCTAGTGCGTGTTCAAAGCGAGGGTAATCGTGTGAGGTCCGTGTCGATCCGGACCGCAGAGTAGTCTTAGCTTCGCAACCACATAAATATTTTCATTCACTATACACCTACACTGGTATAATCTCTCTTCGTGAGTTATTTTTTAGGCTCACGGACCACTGTTCTGTCGAGCTCAATATCGATGAAGCTGCACAGAGCATGATGACCTATTTCAAACATATCAAATGAATAAGCTCTGCGGGTACATAGTACGCATTATCCCCGGGATTCTTAACATTCGGCGCTAACACCTTGTTCATCTTGTACGAGATTAAGCGTTCAGGTTTCCCACGCATACAGAAATATAGGGAAGATGAGTGCAGGCGTTACTTTCAATTTAGTGCTTCTGTGGATTCCCCGTTTCCCCAAACTTTCTCTAAAATTTTCAGTGTAACATCTAATGAACAGTTGTAACGAGAGAACGCAGTTTTGGCGTAAAAATTTAAAGGGCTCTAAAATTTGTGCTATTTGTAAGAACTTTGGAATGACCATCGATAATAGATTCTGATAAGATTGGTCAGGTAGTCTGGTATTTCCATTTTCTTCATAATCTTGAACGTTTTTCTTTATTTAATATAATCAAAAGCTTCGGCGTAGTCAACGAAGCAAAGAGACATAGGAAATTAAATAATAATAATTAAATTCTCTGTTGCTGATGCCTAGGATCTGCTCGCATGTGCAACTGTCTATTATTCAGCTATGAGGCCAGAAATGACAACAGTACAAGTAGCTTGTTAATTACGTGCAAAACCAGTTTACTTGCGTGAGATGTCGTGGAGATGGTACCACAGTTCGTCCACTTGGTTGCCAATCTTTTTCGTTAAATACATTTAAATTGCATTATTTGCTGGATTTTATTGACTCTATTGAGAAATATTAGCAGAGGAGACAACTTGGAGTTCCCTGAAAGTCGGCGGTGCAAGTATTAAATAGTGAGATTGTTTTTTGCGCTACTCTTTTGTGTGTCACCTTCAAAGCTCTTACACTAATTTCTAATCATCCTGTATAAAGTGATCAATCTGAAACCCTATTGGAACATGGCAGGTCAATAACTTCTTGTAGTACAATCTCCAGAGACAGATAGTAAACAATAAATCATTTTAATATTCCGAAATTTGTTGAAGCTTATTTTTACAATATTAATATTATGTTATTGATTACATCCTAAACTATTGTTTTTTTCATAACTTTTTTTTCAAGCTTTTATACTGATAACAAAACCACTCTGTATGTCCGTCTAGAATTTTGGATATCTTTATACAATTACCACAATTACAGAGCTTTCTACTTCAATTGCTTAGTGGAATGGAGAAGGTTATTCCCGTACAATTTTAGATGCCAACTTTTCCGCAATTACTGAGTTGAACGATAAAGCTCATTTTGGTTAAATTTGTACTAATGCTTCTGAATTTTCTTGACCTGTTTTACTATTTCATCTATGCTATAATCTGTGTACATATCTTTCAAAGTCAATTTGACTGTAAAACAAACGACTACAGATATTCTGCGCGTGTGATAACGCTACTTAATCATGTTAGACGGTTAGTGAAATCAATGTTTGACGTAATGTGTTATTTTTATTATGCGAATGCATTGGCATATCATTTTATGGTAAACACACTATTCGTGACTAATTCTTTGTTATAATGAAATAAATTATATTGTACTCCATTGAAATTAAAATTTACCCTACAGACTAATGAGTAATTTGTTTCTAACTTAAATTGCTAACTAGAGTGAGGCTTAAAATGTGGCCATTAACACTTTTCTTATTGTTTCTATTAAGGGGAAGACACTTGGCTCTTGTGTTCTTTATTGATAGCATTTATTTCACTGATGTTACACCAGCACTTCACTGAAGTAACTCAAAATGTTACATGGTGTACTTAATAAAGTAAGTGTTCCAACATAGATAAGACATAAATTGGACAAAAGTTTCTATCAAATTCTTAACTTCCAAACATCCAATCAGGAAGTCAACACTCTGAATTATTTTTATTGAAACGACACGGGTAGCAAGCAAAAGGCAAAAGCAAGTCTGTGAAGATACTAAACAATAATGAATTTAAATACTGCTTTTCGAATATTGGAAATGCTTTTTCTTGCTATATTATCATCACGTTAATTATTATTAATGAAACCATTGGTTTTTAACCAGTGTTCCATACATTAATAGAAAGCAAGTGAGATATAGACTAAATATTTTAAAGCTCTTCCACCTACTACCAATCAAACTTTTAATTAAAATCACTAAGAAGTTTTCGTCGTAGCTAAAATTAAGCTAATTGTTTGATTTATAAATGTTATTCCGGGTACATATTAGCGTAAACAAGATGTTATAGAGT
>DWIC01000159.1:0-14572 GCA_018248135.1 Battus belus
CGTCGTGTGCATATCACCGCATACATATTTTGATGTATGCAGAACGGCAGAGCTGTGCAAACGTCAGGCCATATGTTCTCATATACCTCATGTACGTTTTGTGAACTAGGCCGCTCTTCGTCTAATCTGTTATAGTACGTACCTCTCGAGGTGACTGGTGTTTGTACCGTGGACGGTAACTGTAGCTTGTGCAGAAGAACTACTTGAGGATTAAGACAAAATTATAGCAGTCTGCTCTTATGTTTGTCATGTGCGACTTATAAACTGCGGCCTCCGTGTCTCTCCTTTCACATATCTTTGGCGGTTCCATATGCAATACAGACTTAAAAAACTTTAACGAGTTGTAAAGACTAACATTTAAGAGTATTTATTATTACTCGAAAGCTAGAACAGTAAAAGCCTTTTATGTACGATCCGTGTTTGTTGATAGCCGGTGGTGGATTCGGTTTATAAAAGACCACCGGCCGGTACGCTTTTTGAGTTAATGTTCATGAAAAGTGGAAGAATTTTTAAATCGAGGGAATAAATCTACATATATACATCGATCTTTTATTTTCGCAATCGTAGATTTGTACTCACTAATTAACAGATATACAAACTGGACGAAGAAGTGACAGCGGAGAACATGCGATAACGCCACCGCAGGCCGCACCTGCTGGAAGCGACCGGGCGTGTAATAATTAGCGTCCATTACTCGCGGCGCTTCCAGACCCGATAGCACTGCCAATTGATGTCTTTACACTCCAATAACTGTTTTCTACTCTAAACGATAGGATGGCATCGAATATCATAACTCATATATATACATTACTAAGTGTAATATAAAATTACGTTTAGAACGCTTAAGAAATACACGACCATTTGTTTACTTTGCTCTCGTCACGTCTCAGCGCAGATCATGAAAATGGTCAAACAGGAAAACAGTAATCGCAGTCCAGCGTATCCTGTTAGTTCCGGTTTTGTACCACCATCATCACAACGCACATAAAATAAAACCAATACTTCTAGAACAAGCTTTAAGCTTCATTGTGTTATTTACTACTTGAATGTCGATATAAACATTTTTTTTAACAAATATTATGTATAATATGTATGTGCCGTTGGACTTTGTTAAATCTTGGCCTGTCGCCAACCTGTTTCAAAAGAAAAAAAAATAATTCGAATTATTACAGAATGATAATGTTTATTAAAATGTTATGCAAATAAATTACTTTGTTATTGATAAAAATTAAACCGATGTAAATGTTAAACGAAAATTCAACTTTTCAAATGATCAAAGTTTTAATAGTGATGGAATTTTCAGAAGTTTTTGCGCAATTTTCAAGTTTTTTTTCCATATGAATATTCTGTGATATATGTATTGTCCGGGAGACATAAGGTCTTTCATTAATGTATATTGCCAGTTAACATCCGAAACTGAGACGTGGTTGATTAAGACGGGCCTTATGAAAAGGCTCAGGCTAGGAGCTTTTGCTGCAATATCAAATCAGAAATGAGCGGGGCACGCCGCTCCGTTGGCCGTCAGAGCCGAAACATTCTCGAGTGTCAACCATGACGACGCGACCTGTAGTTCAACACAAATATCCTCTGGAATAGTAGAAATTTATGACTCAAGCCGCACTATCAGCTGATCGATAACTCGTGTATTATTTGTTTTTTTTTTAGATTCAACAGCGACAGTTAAAAATCAAATATAAATTTTACATAAAACCAAGGTATATGAGTGACATCGTTGTGAGATATGTGAACAGTTTCATTTTAAAATTAATTATTATTAACATTCGATTATTAAGAAATAAAAAGTAAATTGAACTTTCAGTTAAATGTGATTTGTACAATAAATAATACGTTTTTAATCATAATGATAGAAATCACTACCATAATAATAAAAATATAATAAATTAAACTAGAAATAAAAGGTCGCTAATACGTTGAATGTACGTCGTCGACCGATGATATTCAAAAGATCGGCAAATGTGTAACTTAACGAGGTTAAGGAAAGGAATTCTTCAAACAAAATAATTGTCATTTGAACTTGCTTTTTCTTCTAATGTTCTAAACCGTATTTTATAATAATTTAATATCGATTAACTTAATCCATCTACCAGCACTGGATTAGATTATAAACGTCTGTGATATAATGATATGATCATATGAACCATATAACCTCGTCTTGAGGTCATCCCTTGAATGATAGTTATTTTGGTGAAAGCCGACGGCAGCCCGCTGCGCAGGGCACAGCAGCGAGTCGCTGGCGGGCGGGCAAGGGCGAGGGCGCGGGCGCGGACGCTAAAGTTTTTCTATTTGCATATTTAACGCCGCGCGTAATTACGGGCGGGGCTGTTAAACTGGACGTCGGGCAAACCGCGACCGCCATTGATCTATACGCAACGCGCATCGGAATGTGGCTCTGCATATTTTAGCAGTTAATATTTCGACGGTACGTACGACGCGCGTAGATGCGTTGAAAATTAAAACGAGAATAGGATTGCGAGCAACTTCTGGGGCACAGGCCAGTCGTGTATACAGCTTGTTCATTAATGGTTAATGTGCAGGTATTTTCCAGCGCAAGACTTGTCAAGTGGGTGTCTGTCGGTAAACATGATGGTGTTTATATATATATATATATACATGACGTGACGAAAGGCTTGCACATTCTGTGACGTTATTTTAAACATTTAAGTTGAATATTAACAATAGAATGAGAAAACTTTGTGTTCACAGATAATTATGGCTTCTAATTAGTCCTAGTAAAGTTGAAGAAAGAAAGTGCTTGATTAACATATAATTTATTTATAATTTTTGCAGAGCATAAACGAGAACAAGTTATTTTTGTACAGAAATTGTATGTGCTTAAACAAAACATATTATACTTTTTAAATTGAAACACAATAGTTATAAGTTTCTGCTGGCACGAACCGTCGCGATAGAAAACCATAAACAAAAAATACCAGCGAGTTTATTCCTCGCTTGAAGCCGAGGAGCGAACTTTTTTGGAATTCTGCGGTGAGCGCGGATGAAGTCGTGAAAGATAGCGGCTGCGATAGGGAGGGGATAATATCGATAGCACGTAAATATCGACGCCCGGCCCGCGGTGTCGACGCTAGATGTCGATAATTTACGGACGCTTCAGCGAGAATAATTGTGACCAGAGCGCTGCTGTGTCGGGCGTGCAAGCGCGCCGCATGTTCTGTCGCAGAATTACTCGCTTTGGCAGATATACACTATTATGTCCTTCGATTATAAATTCAATTTATAAATTAATGAAGTAACTTAATTACTTTATTAACACAAATTGAACGTATGAATTCCTTTCAAGTCATTTCTTAGTACCCGTAACAGCTATTTTTAGTGACGTAACGACATACTTTGATGTATACAGGGTGATTGGATATAGTTGAAAAACTTTAAAGTGGTATGGTATGAGCAAATCGTTTACTGTAAATTAATCAAAAATCAAAGGTTTCAGGAATATTAGATAACGCAAATAAAAAGTTTTCAAAGTTCGGATTATTACAAATTAAAATTAATTACTGCTTAAAATCCGTCCTCACGGACTTTGTACTGCCAAAAGTAATTGGCCTGTGATCACTTTATATGTCGTGAGTGGAAATAGTTGTGCAATTTTAAAAGGTTTTTATTGTAAATAAAAACTTGTCTATACATTCACTGCTATTAAGCTTTTGCACCAATAATCAATCATTCTGTATAATGTTTTTATTCGAGGTTTTCACGGCGCAAATTAAGTGCTACAGTGCCCGGGGCACGCTCCCTGCATACCCGCAAGAGACATGCGCTCGCATTTTTGAAACGATCCCACGTAGGACTGCCACTGTTTAGGTATATATATAGCTTGCTTGTAAATGAATAGAGAGTTGATAATTTTGAGATAATTCACCGGCTCGAAGGCTCAAGTGGGACTAGAGCAATTTTGTTCTAAATAACAACTGCAGTTATGAATATTTATGAGACGTAACTTCTTAGTATTCCACGTTTTCACCGAGAAGATGCTGTGTCTTTCGCATTATTGGGCGAGGGGTTATTATTGAAGCAAAGAATATTAAATTTATTATTTAGAAATAATGAATATAGATACTGTTATTATTCTTCTCAGTAATAATAATTCAATAAAATATTTTTATTTTTATTTTATTGTAATATTTCTAACAGAATATTCCCGACTGCTTGTCGTTGCTACTCCCTAATATTTTTATAGCATTTCACTTCCATTATCGAATGATTTAAAGGTGACAATAGCGATGTTAGAGAACAACGCGTAGATGTCTTTTGTAGCGCAGTTGAAATTATTTTCGCTCCGTACGAAGTAATTATCTACTGGAATATAAGCAGGCATGAAAGCACACAGAAGAGCTGTAAAATGATGAAGAAAAGCATCTCTAAGCCAATGTTCGTCGGTATTGTGTGGGGGTTTACAAATTTTAATGGGCTGGCAGGTAAGAATGGGTCGCGTGTCGTAACGTCGGCCGCCCTGCAGGGCAGAGCGCGGTGAATGCGCACTCGCCGGCAGCCGCTGCAGCGTGTGGGCGGCAAATGAAATTTAACGGTCTCGCCGTCGTCCATAAATTCTCATTATATCACGGCCGACATCCGCAAGTTGCCCGTGAAATATAACGTTCACGCCATTTGCTTCAAACACCACATGTCTTATAAACAAGAATTTCGCAGTAGATTACAACGCGAACCGTAGCGCATTAGATGAATCGAGTCATCTTATCTTGCTATGATCATGCAGGAATATTATCCGGTTTAATTATTTATTCCAGTCACAAAACCATTACAATTCATATTACTACACATGCGAAGTGATGTGCTATAAACCGTTGCGTTCAAAAAGTTTAAATAACAATAATTTTCTAAAGTAAATAAAGCTAATTTGCAAAACATATCATGCTTTTCCATTTGTAAGAAATTTCGATATAAATAACGCTACATCCGGAAGCATTAGGTTTAAGGACTTGAAAGTTTACAAACATGTACTTTTACAAGTAAAAACCTAGCTGTTTTTACTTATACGAGATATTACAATGTCCTTCCTCCTAGGGTAGCAGAGGGCGAATAAGTGAGATAACAAAAATGTTATTATATTTATTGAATATATTACAATTTATACATGAAACTTGTCTGTAGATCTCAGCCTTTGTATTCTAGTTATGAAGTCGTATATCTTACAGCCATCAGATGTTAGTACCCGGTTCTATTTATTACCATCAATATTCAGCTCGTAGTTTGATACGAGCCGACGTGTGCGTGGCGCCGTGCCCACACGCGCACTAAATATTTGCGACTTCGTGCATATATATAAGTCAATACACTTGTGTGAGTTGCAATGCGAAAAGTAAACGGTCGCTTTTAAAATTATCTTTTGAACATAAAATTAACATAAATACGGCCCGAGCGCTCCCTGCGGCCCGCGGCCCGCCGCCCGCCGCCCGCCGCCCGATAGATATATAAAAATGTGTAGATTAGATCTATCTATGGACATTGGCGTTGCGGCAAAGTTCCAACCATGAATTAATAGGTTTCGAAAAAAACGTGAGAATTTATCAATTAATTAATACATTTATTAGACATAAATTTTATTTGATAATACAACTTTTATTTAAAACGTTCTATCAATATATTTGTGAAAATTAAAAAAGTAAAATCTTTTTTTTTAATTGGACTTTCACTGCTGCCTAAATGACATTCACAGTATCCGCAGATTCGGGGTGGCCAGCGCTGAAGGAGTCTTGTCCTCTTTAAGGATTGCGAAACGATCGGCGCTACAAACTACTAATTCATCGGATTGGGAGGTTTAGTTCCCTTCGTCTGACGCAGAATCCTCCTCAAAATAGGACTTCGGCTTGGGCTGTCACTCGTCGACAGCACCCGCATTCGAATACAAGAGCACCTGAGAGGATCGAACCTTAACGCTTGAAAGCGTTGGCGCTGGGAGAGGTAAAGAAAAATCCTGCAGTGCTTCCCTCTAATATGATCGGGAGTTTGGATTCCCTGTGATATACAATGAGCCATAATTTCCGGCGAAACCGGTCGGTTATCTAATGCTATTACAGGAGAGCTCAGTTCAATTCCAATATCAGTGAAATTGAACTCTTCTATAGTTATTCTGATGATGTACAAATGTGATTACTGCAAATGGTCCAAAATGTATATGTAGCCGAAGTACGATGTGTCTGCTACAACTGCGCCGGTTATGTATGACCGTTACTGTACACCGGTTCATAAAACGCCCAAGCTTAAAAAAATTAATATGCTAACGAGATGACATCAGATGTCTTGTTTTATTATAAATAACGTAGACATAACATTCGCTGTATTTTCAATTTAACAATTCTGAATTCGCTGGCGAATTGCATGCAAGTGTCATACTATACACATCTCTTATCTGGATCTATGTAAATAGACGTGCATTGCGTAATATGTTACTGAGTGTAAAACAAAGAGTGGTTCCACCAAGTCGTTTCCTAATCAATTTTTCCATGTAAATTTATTTTTATGTCTGGGACCTATGTTTAGGCGTCGCGCTCCGCTGGTAGAAGAAAGATCCGCATTAAATAGCTCCCTGTTTGTGCTCAGTAGACGTAAAAAAACACATCAAACAAGATAAAAATTAGATAAAATAAAAAAAAAATATTCTGCAGCCTTAGTAGGCCTTCGACTGAAACGGTGCACGTCATGACGATCAACTATCATTGATATTTATAACCCACGTGCACAGAATTCGTATCAAATAAAAATTATTGGTACAGTAACAATTTCATCTAAAATTAAAAGAAAAATCAATCAACCAAAATCAGATTCGAAGTCAAAGAAACAATCTTTTTATGAAACTTTCGTTAAAGCTTGAAGGAGGTTCTAGTTAAAAATAGTACTAAGAAATAAAAATTAAAAAAGCTTTTTTTTCACGTAAACGTGCATAGTATATTAAACATTGTCTCAAATTGTTATTCGACGCCATCGAAACAAAAAAGACGTGCCAGAACGTAACAACATGTATGGATATAAAACTTGTTACCAATGCCTTTTAGCTTTCGAATTACAAAACTTAGTTTCGTTAATATCGTAGTTTAAAGATTGAAATAGAGGAACTAATGGCGTAGTAACCAGCCCACTGGAAGGGGAACGAGATTTGCGGACGGAGCTCGCGTCTTCAATTCCCAGGATACGATCTTATATAATTAATTAGGTGGGAATGCCACTGTAGTACACAAACAAAATTCCAGAGGATGGGCAGCAGCGTTCTGTGCGTTCTGTGCGTACTTAGCGTGGCGGCTATAGTGAAGTATATATCCACCAACAGGTGTTTCTGGGAAAGAAACGTTATAATGAACGACGGACTGAAACGACGGCGATGCTTTTATAAAGTCCTCATTTATTTACTTAATTTTGTTATTGTACAACAACTTATAGTTATTCATAACAAAATGTGACAGGGTATCGGGGTAAACAAAAAAAATGGAAACGCGATGAGAAATAGAATACCTCTTTACCTGTTAGCTGATATATATTTCTTCATTTGCCCCACTCAAGTAAGATAAAAACTGTTTTAACTCACAAAACAGTAAAATAAAGAATCGTGCAGGGGCTTCAGAGCAAAGTATGCGGATAAAATATGGCGGTAATGTTTGTATTGAAACACGCACAGATACGAAAACCGCTGCGGCATTTCGAGCTTTAATAAACCTCCGGCAACGTCTGTGTTCACATAATCTCGTAATTATGTTGATGAGAAGCATTCGAAAATATCGTTCGTCTATAATTAGTGCACGGACCTTGTTTTTTTAGAAAGCAATATATTAACGGTCTATAATTCAAAAAACTGTAACGACGTTTGTATAGCTTCACCGACAGTTTGAAATACCGATTGACGTTATTTACACGGTATACATTATTAATTAAAAATCGTCGCTATGTGCTTCAAAGAGAGTCTAATGTTGCAGGTTCTTAGACGACGGAAATTGAAACATGCTTATGTGCATTCTTCTAAACATAGTCAGTGTATTCACTGGTATATAGATGGCATAATTGTGCACAGTACTTTTAGAGTAGACTGTGGTCTCTTGGGTAGACCTGTGCTATCAGCAGCACAACCTCCAGCAATTGGAATTATAAAATAATGTGTGGCGCGTTGTTGATGTCCATCCGATGGATCCAGAGAAAAATACAAAGCATACAAAAGAAATATGATTTCTAAGCATATAAAAAATAAAGTATTTTATATAATATATTTTTGTTTTGTAAATAGAGATAACAAAAAAGAAGTCTCTGTAGATAACATGCTTTCATCGTAATTTTTTACGTCGAGACGTAAAAAATGATTTTATATTTGATACGCTTAGACAGCACTGCATAATATGGTTAATGCGGAATAAATATAAATAATACATCAAGGCGCGAAAGACATATTCGTCTCGACACATGAGAGTAAAAGAAATCATGAATAACATAATAGTTATCGGCATTACGCAACGACAGCCGCTTATATAAATCTATCAATAAACGCGCGACGTTGTGGTCCATACGAAACTGGTCAAAGGAAAAAACTTAGAGTATTTGGAGCGAGATTATAAGTCAGGCTCCGCGGCGGTCGTGTATAAAACTCCATACCAGTGCTCTGCCCGCATAAATGTGCTCGCGTAAAAGGCAATAAGCGCACCTACCGACGTATACGGGCGAGACCAATGGATCGGTTTGGAGTAATTAAAATTACGCATTTCTTTACCGCCTAGCGAAATTTACGTTAATATCCTTATCTAGCCCATTTGAAGACTTACGACGAAGCTACAATGGTCTTGGATGCTGCAGTACCTGCGTCGAATTGAACTCGATGGTTTAAAATCATCATCAGTATGAAATAAGATATGGAGAACATGAACCGGTAAACGCAGCGCAGGATGTTCTTTACAAGATGGACCGATGACAATGAAAAAGTCACAGGAAATTAGTGAATGCGGGCAGCGCAACGTCCGCCATCGTGACGATCTTTTGGGGAGACCTAGATCTTGCAGTGGACGTCTACCGGCTGACATGATGATGATGAAAAATCATGTGGAGATCACGATGTGAGAATGCAATTGCAGAGGTCATCCCCATGCAAAGTAAACAGTCGACCTTCTTAAGGTCGTCTAAAGACGATGAATGCAAAGCGCTTCTAATCCTATTTGAAGTCTATTAGAAACTTCTATATTCAGCAGTGTATGTTTTACGGCTGAAGTGACGATATTTATGAAATATTAAAACAAAGTTTTTCACATAAGAAAACACAGCAACTTGTATCGTATAAGCAATAGTATTATAAAAATTTACTATTTTTGGTTACCGTGTGACGATTTTTGCCTGTTCGCATTTATTGCTTAGCTCAGAGTACTTCGTAATAATAAATTCGAGTATGCCTAGAACTACGGTTTGTTCAATATTATTGACATCCGCAGAAAAGGAACAGCACAGCACACATATCGCAACACTGGAAACTGATTTTTTACATTTACATTAGTAAGAATGAAATATAGGCAATAGTAGTGGAGTTAGCAGCACCGTTGCACTCGGCCAGATAACTGCCCGTAATAAGAAAGTAGTTACAGGTCTGCCACTTCGTGACTCCGATTATTGTAACGCAGTGTTACTTGTTATGATTCTACACTCCACATCACTTTGTGCTGAACACACGCCTGTGCTTTATTCTGGTGTGATTTTTTTATTTCATAGAAATTTTTGGAACTAACAGTGTATTCAAAAGCTTGTGTAAAGCTCTGCTCACAGGAAAACGGTAGTTAACTGTTCGTAGCTACCATTTATATGTTAGTTCATGGTTAGCTTTTACGATAAGTGTGATCAGTTTAGATCCCTTATCACAATTTCTTTGGCCACAACTGCAATAGTTAATGAGATAATACAATTTGCGTATTCAATTATTTTATTAAATTTGTTTTAATTATTTTCATTTGACAGATACAGTTATGGCTTTTTTCCATGCTATGGTCATCTCTTGATTCGTGTATGTTGTGACGCTGTTAGCCGTGTGGGGCTGTTACAGCTTCATCGAACCCGGGGCTCGCGAGTCTATGGTCATCAGTATTTACAATTTCACTTAGCAACTTTTCAATTAAATAAACAGTTTAACATGAATTTAGTGTTATATTGTTTTTGAAACAAAAGCTCACCATGCTCTGGGCATTTTCTAAATAGATTCTTCAATATTGAGTGTCCTTGGTGTTCGAGAGAATTCATGTATCGGCGACTTCTATGTCCAGTAATAAGGATCTGATCTAATCGACAGTAGTACAATAGTACAATAGTTAGTAGTACAATAGTTATTGATAACATACCGAAGAACTAGAGAATTCGAATGCATAAGTTTGAGATATTATGACGTTCTTGCAAAATAAACGGGCTTAGTACGTATTTACATGTACCATCAAGTAATTGCCGTTAACTCTATAACGTTACCGTAAGCAAAGTCCGTTAAACTTTAAGATAAACATAGTAAATGATTAAAAATATAGTAAAGAAATGGACACTCGTGAGAGTTAAATATGCGGCCTTACCGTGCTGGCTAGTAAATAATTGAATTTTTCCCCCACTAAAGCGGCGCCGAGATGATTGGCTGCTGCTACTTTGTGACGCACATCAATATATTTGTACGGTACAAAAGTCGTCATCGCTATAGACATAGGCCACTGCTGGACATGGAACTCCTCAATAGATTTACAGTTTCGACGACGAACTTAACATGGTCAGATGAACGTATACTTTGTGTAAAATTTAAAAACTTTTCTTCATAATTGTATAATTTTGTCAGAGTTCTCGTGGCCATAGAGGTCATTATATAGTCATAACGAAATGTTGGATAATTCCTTGACAGCCTGAACATGATCCTTGAAGACCTATCTTGAGCCATTCACTCTCCTCTGAACAAGAACACTGTAATATCGTGTTTACTTCGAATAATGTACCCAAAGTATTAAAATATAAAATTTGATTGAGAACTATTGCCGAAAGGTTGTAGCTTTATCTAAAGTTTCTGGATGTTGTGATGCGCCAAACACATGAAATCCTAAACGCACTTCTCTGTCAATCACATATCCAAGTCATTAATGCGTTTTGGTTCACGTTTTATGCCGTCTACATTTTCATACTCAAATTTTTTAAGCTTATTTTATTGTAAAGATAAAGAGACAAAGCCGTTATCTGCATACGAGCATTTGTGTGCACTACTAAGTCCAGGCGCCGACAAGGCCTAAGGATCAATTACCCGAGTGCCGAGCACAAGCATTCCCTTTTACCGCTAAAAACAGAAAGCTAAGAAATGCTCATAACCCCGCGTATAAATAGAACAATCGACAACGAGCGCAGACATCTCCAGCGCGAAATATATTTGCAACAGTTATGGTGCATATCCGTGGTATGCAATTAAAAGCTTTACAGAAATACGCAACAATGCCTGGATATACCACAGAAAAGCTGCCAGTGCCGTCTGCGTCACTAGCTAAGTGCGCAGTGTTTCGAGTAAACAAGACGTCATAAACAAGTGCGTCTCACAAAGAAGCCCTCGCCAGTAAAGCGCGAAATAGTCAGAAGGTACAATAACAAAAATAGTATATGGATAACGGGAGGCCGGACTTACCTCCCTCACGCACCTCGCCATAAAATGTAACATATGTCCCGTGCATATGTAACCCGAGCAGCTAATGAAGGGTATTAGAGATACAAATTTACTGAATGAATTACAGCGCGAATTTAAAAAAAGACTTTACTAATATGAATTGAATTCATTCTACTCTATTCTATAACAGCCTGAAATCTAATGTGGTGTCGTACAGTTTTTTTTTGACGAAAGTCACTGTTTACCTTATGCGTTTGCCGATTTCGTAGGTTAATAGGGGTAGGAAACTGAGTGTCTAGCTTAAACACTTTTTCAGTAAATGAGCTGGAGAGCTACCTCAGAAGGTAACGGATCAGGTATATAATATATATATAATAGAAACGGGACCTTCACCAGAGTGAAAGGCGGCTGAGCATTTAAGTTACTTGGACGAACGATTTATACAGTAAACAACTATACAAGAGCCTCAGAGAGTCTCATGCAAGAGAAGTTTTAGTTGACCTGACAGTCGTTCAATAACATCCCTTTACAGAGCGCTTTTTATTAAATCGCCTCATTCCTAAAGACAAAGACCTGGTACGAATGAACTTTGAAAAGATGTGCGTTAGTTTAAACTTTCTTTTTTCTTGGAGGAAGATTGTCTGGGCACCGCTGGCAGAGCTACAGGTAAATGAAAATTCGACTAATGAGAACGTTAGTTCTGATTTATAGCCATGATGGAAGAACATCATGGGCGTTTTAGGCGGTTTACGTTTGAAAAAACCCCTTTTTACAAAGCTGGGTTAAAATGGTATAAAAGATAAATGTACCAGGTCAGACATGAGTGTAGTGGTGCGTTCCGTGGACGTCGCGTGAGAGGCTCTCGGCCGTCGGCGGTCGCCGCGTGCATTCATAATCATTTATTAGTTTGACTAGTAGAGAATACATATAACAAATTAGATCCGCCATTACAAAAGTTGTAAAAAGGGTAAATAAATAAATAATTCCAATTTTAAAAGCGCTTATTTATACTATATTATCATTATGTTATTTGATATTTCCAGCGCTTTCGGTGAATTTCATACCTCTAACTTAAAACGATTATACACATAAAGTAACACTTACAACTTTTACATTTTAATATTATATTTAACAAACCTTTACACCTTAAAAAACATAATTTCTTAAACATTAGTCTTTGTAATTTTGTTTTGTATATTTTATCTTATGTGGTTTGACATTTTTTGTATGGTTATTTACGCAGCGCTTAGGACCCCAACCTCTTGAGTGCAAAGGAATAACAGACCTTAATGATTTTATTATTAAGCATGGAAATACAAATTTATGTAAATAGACAACACTGAGGCTACAGTTGAAGTTATTATGTTTTCATGTCGATTACAGGGATGTAAACAACAATATTATGGAACTTTTGATAATGGCTTATGCATGTAAAACTTCATCAGCACGGTCCATTGTGGGTGTGATTCCATACCTACCATACAGCAAACAGTGTAAAATGAGGAAACGTGGGTGCATCGTAACGAAGCTATTGGCACAGATGATGTGTAAATCTGGTTTAACTCACATCATCACCATGGATTTACATCAGAAGGAAATACAGGGTTTTTATGATTGTCCAGTAGACAATCTGAGAGCTTCACCATTTTTACTGCAGTACATACAAGAAAGTGTAAGTTGGGATCATGCTTTTAAATAACAAAGTCTATAATCATTAACACAAATTAACATAAATAAAGCAGTTTTTGTAGTGGTAAGTAAATGTCAATATGGAATTTAAATATTAGTTAGACGGGAAAGTAATGTCACTAAGTTAAATTCATATGACTACATTTTTAATAAGTTTTTATGTCTAATCAATAATATATTCACCTTTGTTATCAGCAATCTAGTATTAAAATTTTCATGCTGGAGCAGTAAAAATCAATGTTTTTCTGTAAAATAATTGCACAGAAACGATGTTACTTTCCAGTGTATGAAATATGTTTAAAATAAATTTATGATTAAACACAATTAAATATTGTAAATAGTGAAAAAATATACTGTGGGCATAAAATATTTAAACTCTTATAAACTGGGCATGTTAATTTAGATAACATAGAGCAAGCTATTATAGATACAATAGATATTACTGCAGCATTTGCCAATATTATCTAATATACTTCATAATTAATTGTTAGAAAAAACTTTATAATAAGGTGAATATTGAACAAAACTACACCAAAATTTACAAATTAATTATAAGCTTTCAAACATGCAACTACCTTATTTAACATCTCTCATGTTAAATAAGGTAGTTGCATGTTTGAAAGTTTTTTTTTTCATGAATTAAGTTTCACCATCATCATCAATTCAGAAGTGTATAACACATTAAATAGAAAATCATTGTAAGATGTTTATAATTCAAATAACAATTTATATGTTTTTGAGAAATTCCTTGTGGAAATATTTTTTCGTTTTATCCAGATACCTGATTACCGTAATTCAGTGATAGTAGCCCGTAACCCGGGATCTGCTAAGAAAGCTACATCATATGCCGAGCGACTACGTCTTGGAATAGCCGTAATACATGGAGAACAGAAGGAAGCAGAAAGTGATGAAGTTGATGGCCGGTATTCTCCTCCTTGCATTCCAAGGTATTTTGCCAGGCCATGTCATAATAGTAAATGATTGAAGTTCTTATAATAAGATAATAGTGTATAGTAAAAATCATATATATAAAATTTAAAGCAAAATACTAATTCAATAAACATGTCAAGTATTTTTCAATTATTCATAGAACATGATTATAAATGTTTTTTAATCAGCTTTTCAAATACTACAAAAGAGATAAATTATTTGTTCTAAGAATTAATTAAATTTTGAAAGTAGTCTATGAGTCAAAAGTGTGAGCACCTCTGCTCTATGTTATAGTCAAATTCTGAAAGCATAACGTAAACTTGATTATAG
>DWIC01000160.1:0-14569 GCA_018248135.1 Battus belus
AGTTGTACCTGTGCAGGTACAGCGGGCGGTAATGGGTTAACGCAGTAACTATTATCCCCAGAAAGTGTTAATACTCATATTAATCCATATAATTTTAGTATTTTTTTATTTTTATATGTTTGTGTCATTATTATATGTTTATGTACAATGACATAAATAATTCTGTACTTCTAAAATAAAATCCAGGTATAATATCGAATATTTACATATCCTGAGTAATATCCAGTAATAAAAATAAATATATGAAAACCTAATCAATAAGGTACACGGTACCTGACGCAGACCATCGTACTCAGCATGCCGAAGCAGTTGCAGCCAGCTTGTCCTGGCTTGGTGGAGCCGGTGCGTTTCTGGATCATTCCCTCCTTTCCCTTTGAGCCCAGCTCCGATATAAACGACATGTTGGAAACTTCGAGAAATTTTACCTGCACAGTCATATTTTATCATTAGAAATATTTTGTTTTCATCAAGCATACTCGCATTAGATGACGTAGAAGATTAGCGATATTATTGGGCAGCGTACATTGCTTTTGATAATGAAAAGAATGTCGCCTGCTACGGCAAATCAAAGGCTTCTTCCAAAGATGGCTACCACAGCGATTTACTGCTACCCTAAATATGTTACAATGCCTTTCAATCTCACCAATTAGACATCTCTTTCTTCTTAACCAAATTAAGAATATTCCCATCAATGCTTCTCTGCTTTTGTTCTAGAAATGAGTTGATTTACGCTCACGACAGACCCAAATGCTTAAGGAAGTTATAAAGATTTCATTGTGTACCTCGCTACTACCATCCGCATGCATATGCACTATGCATGAGTTTTAAATTATTTCCCTCAAATCTTTTCTAAAAACGGTTCATAAACACACAAATCTAATTAGTAATTATCATTCTGTGATTTCTAAATTCAAATAAGTAAAAAAAAAAAAATCCGCCATACCGTTTCATGGTGATTTCTGTATATTGATATATTAAGTAAGTTGTAAAGGTATTCCTCCAGTTGCTTCATCCTCAGCTGGATGCCTTCGTACGTGATCATCACTTCGGGTTTCTTCGGAAACCTGAAGAAATTAATTATTTACAAAGAAGTAGATGTTTCGACAGAATTTATACTGCTGGAAGTTATTAGCCTTTTAATTATCAATTAAACGTCTTATAAAAGGGACTTAACATATTTTTATACATTGATTCGAAAGTGAACGTTTTTTTGTTTGTCCGAGAGAATTTTTACATACATCAAATAACCAAATATAAAATAAAAAAGTAACCTTCAGCAATGCTTCTTGAAAAAAAAAACCTGCATGCTACCGGTATCATTTCCTTGAAGTAGATTGTCGGTTCGTGATACATTTGTAGTAGTAAGTATATACCTTGGCAATGCACCCTTTCTTTTCCTCGGCCTTCCTTCTCTTTTCTTAGAATTACTTCTCGGCACGGCTTCTAGAGCTATCTTCTCGGCTTTTTCCTCCGTATTCACCGTGTTTTTGAAACTCGCCCTTCGGGACTTGTGCGTTTTGGTTGGAAATGGTATGTTTAGTGAAGCACGGTAAAGAGTTAACTGTTGGTGAAGGTAGAGGATATGTTTGTATCTCTTTTTAATCGTCCATTTGAAGTCACCATGTTGGAGGAGAATTGTGTAACTGAAAATAGGGATATTAAAAATATTAAATTCTATAAATAATTATTCGTATCATTAAGGTAATCGATAGTGTAATCATCATCATCGTTTCAGCCGCACGACACCCACTACTGGACATAAACCTCCTCCATACTTTTACAATAAGGTCGATAGAAAGTTGACTGCATCCAACGTTTAAATATTAGTTAAAACAAATAGTACAAGTAAATAAAGTAAAGTTGGATTAATCTATATTTTCTTGCATTTCCTAGCAAGTAACCGAGAAATTATGTATTTAATATCGCTTTTGAACATGAAAATATATCATTTTTACTATAATCATAGTGTCAAAACTTCACTTATATAAGGTATTTTAGAATTAATAATACAGTAACATCGTATATTAGTTCCGCCTATAGGAAAACGCGTTATACGAGCATTCACTTATAACGCGTTATGAAGAAATAATTTATAAGTAACGTAAAGTTATGCATATAATGTTATGCAAGTATGTGCCGTAATACAGATAATTATGTTTAATAAATATGACGTGGAAATCCCCGTGTGATAGTTACAAGTACTTCTAGTTATGCATTTTTAAAGAGGGGATTACGTAAGACATTTGTTAAATACTTATTTTTAATATAATTAAATGTACCAAATAATTTGACTTTGTCAAATTGTATACATATTGAACAAAATCCTCAAGTAATGAACACAATAAATATATAGAAAACAATTATATAGATAATTAAAACTTAGCAGCTAAAGTATAAGCTAAATTTATAAACATTTCGATAGACTTGCTGCAGGGCGTGTGGTATCAATTTAAATAAATCCCTTACAAATGTTATATTTAAGTATTTTTGTTTGTTGGCCATAAAGCACAACGTAATGAAACATTTAATAGGAAACTAAACCTAAAATTAATAACATTATATATATATTAGTAATAGAATTTTTAACGACATGTATAATAATGCGCGTTCTTTGCTTATTGAGTAAACAAAAAAGGTAATAATAACGTTATCATAGTTAACATAAATTTAAAAGATATATAAATTTAAAAAAATGTGATGTAAAGATGAAATATATCAAATGTTTAATATAAATGCATATTATTAAAAAAAATCGTCAAAATATTTTGTATAAATAACAAAAACTACCATTAGTCCATTAAATTCAGCATATCATTTAAGTTTGAGGTATCATTATTACTTAAACAATAGCAAAAATAATCAAAACATGTGACCTTCAATAACATAGTTTTATATAAAATAATTATTTCGTTTTATGAACTGTGTACAAAATCAACGTCTCCTGATCCATTCCTGCGACAATACTTAATAGGATAACAATAACAGCGGAGAATTCCCGAGCGCGGACAGCGACGGACCATTATAGAGGTGAGAATACGACAAAGGAACTTACGTATGTGATTACACATAACAATATATACGCCTGCACGCCGTGTACATAAATGGAAGAAGAATGGAAAGGCGTGTTCATTTGATTCAGTAGGTTCATACGCAATACACATATTCTGATTCGTTGATTCTTTACACACAGTCGCAACTTTCACATGAAAATTTTGCTAATATTTAAAGAATTTAATTAATAAACGCCTATATCTTCGTATAATATAATCTTTTTATCTATTCGTCTTCTATTTTGCAGTTCATTTATAATATTTTATATCTAATCACATTTATACTTTGCCTTTAAGCATTACAATTATATTAATACACCGATCATTCTCATACATTTACTATAACATATTAATTCTATTATATGTAAATCACTATGCGTATGCTGAATAAACTTATGAATCACATTTTTAAATATACCTTAACAATAATATTTCTCACATAACCATGTAGACATTCACACAGAGATATAGACTGTGATAAAGAATTATTAAATGTCCAATAAATACACATTAATATAGAAAATTAGAGAAACAACGATATCTGTTAGCTAAATTCGATTAAAAACATCTATTCATGTCACTAACATCGATTACAATAAGGAAGAGTGATTATTAAAGATTCACTCTTATACACATTTATTATAACTAGGTACGACTTGTCACTTTTGACTATTGAAGTTTTTATGTAGTCCAGATTGTCTTAAATTTGAGTACATTGAAAAACAGACTTAATATAATGGTTTTGTAATAAACCGATGATAGTTTTAGTTAGTTTGACTGTGCGTTTGGCAATTTCGTGAGCCTCGGTGAATTCCGATGCGTTTTTATTATTTCAATTTACTAGTCATGGCCTTGCGCTGTTCCACGTTGTTGTTTACTACGGCAACGGCTACGGCTGACAGGTGTAAGTCCCGAGAACTGTTAAAAATTATAATTATCGGGAAGACAGCGTTATTGGCCCCCGGGATTTTACCTAAAGGATAGAGATTCACTCACCGCAAAATTTATTCATACCTACTGACTCTACACTGAAACCCAATAGCCATTATAAATAAAAACACCGCGTTTCCGCCTCCCCACATTATATTTTATATGGCAGTAAAATATTAACAGTCGTTGTACTTATGTATTATAATTACATAAAATGTATCAAAAAAGATTACGGTTGATTGTTATTTATTTAGGTCAAAGTTTTTCTCTAATTCTTGTTGGGAGTGTTTTGGAAACACCACAATATGAACACCCTGTACATACAAAGTCCTGTGGACCCTGACGTTTTGTAGCTTTCCCAGCCGCTAAGCTACTACTTGCCCATGTTACTATTGAAATATTAGGAAGTAACTTTATTACAAAGAGTTTGAATGTGTGAAAGTAATTTCGATGTCTTACGTTAATAATGTAATTTAAATATTTGAACACAAGGGAATTTCATGAAATTTTTAAGCGGCGGTACAGGTATTAAAACGTTGTTGCATTAATTGTGAAGAAAACCTGCAACTTAGGGTAGAGATTCGACAAAGATTAGCGACTGTGTTTCAGAATCAACTGATCAATAAAATTATGTTTAATGCACACCTCTACACACTTAGTGTATGTGTGCTGAAAATATTTCTTGTCTATCTATTCAGTTTACGAAGATAAACGTATTTTAATATAGATAAAAAATATACTTACATTTATAAGAACACTACGTGTGCAGAGGCGTTGTTATAATCTAAATTAAACCCCGTCGCGCAACTGATCGTGCGGAGTTATTTGTGTGTAAGGAGTTTGTCCTTACACTCAAATAAGTAACGCGGTTCGCACCGCGGGGCTTGTGTTGTCGGAATGAAATATATATCTTTAGAGAACTTAAAGTAAATAAATCACTTACATTAAATAGTTTATTAGTATTAAATAAACAATATTTAAAATAAACATACAAATTTGTGTCAATTTTTCGTAACAATCACGAGCAGTAACACGAAGATTGTTTGTGATAGGATTGAGAGATATAACACTGACCATGACGCGTGAGACTGTTGCGAAATATCGACATAACATCAGGTAACGCGACGCACATCCTACTAAGCTTAAAACTAAGGTTGTGCTGGGCGTCGGTGGGAATATCGGCCGAACTTCCCGCGAACCAATAAATAATATGTCACGTAGTTTCAAATGCTATTTGGCGGGCCGCGAACCGCCAACAATGGCACAACTGTCGGCATTCGGCCGCTTTGCGACCGGCCGACATAAAAGAACCTTTCTATACACGAAGCTTACAAAAACTTTTACACAATAAACAACGGCAAATATAAAACGTTCTCATATTGCAACAAAGTACCGCCCAAACGATAGAGTCCAAAACATTAAAGAGATTAATTTTTTCAAGATTAAAATTAATAAAAAATACTAAGGTATAAAAATAACTTTAAAGCATTAGGTGCAATGAGTGTTGACTCGGCTACGGATTGTAGCGGTATTCTTTGGCTTGCGACGCTCCGCGGATACCTGCCCTCCCAGAGGCGCGCGCAACGTAGGCAGACCGAGGTGAAACAAACGCTAAACTAGCAAATAACAACAACCGTGAACGTAATTATAAACTTAAATACAAGAGCGCGCGCCAGTGTGAGAAGCACCTTATTCCACCCAGTTTTTGTGAGATCGCTTCCGGACTTGCCTACTTTTTGTTTCTGTTCTGGGCAGCTGCAGGTTGGTTCTGTAGTTACGTGTGGCGCTTGGCGTGCAGCGCAAGGTGGTCGGAGCGCGAGAAGCACCGTTCGCAGTGCCGGCAGCGGAAAGGCTTCGCGCCCGTGTGCTTGCGGTAGTGTCTGGTCAGCTCGTCGGAGCGGGCGAACCGCCACTCGCAGCCTTCCCATGAGCACTTGTACGGCTTCTCGCCTGAAACGACACCACTTTACTTTACTTATACTGTTACTGATTATGTTAAACGAGTCAAAGTTGCGCTCGACGCCTGCAAAAACCTGACTATACTCAAACTTATTATTTTATTAAATATATTATTTAATCTTAACTTCTAGGTTTTCAGTTAAACGATTAAATATTCTGCGCTAAACAATGAATTGAAACATAACGACGTACAATATCATAGGTATTTAAATAGATTATAAAAATAATGTAACACTGATTTTAAATAATACATAATTTGACTGGCGTGCAATTTTTAAATAAAAAGAGTGACAGCGTGGAGTTATTTTGCACACTGAAGCTATATACTTCTCACGCTATATATTTAAATTGAACAGCATACACCTATTAAATCCTAAATTAAATTACCCTGAGATAGTGATTTTTAGGTAAAGAGTAAAATTTTATTCCCATTAAATACGGCAAAACTAGTTAAAAAAGTAAATGTACAATTATTGATAGCTTTTGTGGAGTTGAGTGTAGTAAATAGAAATCGTTTCAAAACTATTCTTGGACAATAGACTCAGTAAAAATGGGACAAAATTATAACGAACAACTCCTCAATACATTGACAAGCATGCATAACGAGTGAATAAAATTGAAGGAAAATAAAACGGGTCAATGTAGTCAACAAACGGTTTTCTCCATTCTTTATAATCTCAATGACATCGATTCGATTTTTCGTGCTAGTTTATTTTGATCAATTGTATATATTATAGTCTTTGTTCTTTTTTTGTAAAACTGCTAATATTTTTTTACATCTGCGATAAATTAGAAGTAAGCGTTTGGGCCACAGTCAAAACATCAAATTTTAATGAAAGAGATGTTTTAAAGCGTTTTTGATGCATTATTAAATAACGAAATAAAGCAATTGGCTTCATTATAAGCTGCAAGAAGTTGAAAGTAAATTTTAAACCTAACCATAGCTTCTAGCGAGTGGGATGGAACACATTATCATCAGTGTTCACAATAATACTAATAAGAATTGATTAATGATCTTATATTTTTTTTATTATAGATTACTCTACTAATTCATCATTACTAATTAATATATTATTGATGATATTAGTAGACGCTTTCATCTCCTATCGTACGACTCTGTGACTTGAGTTTTGTTCTCTTTGTTATAACTTTTGAAGGTGTCATTGAATATTAGATGTTATCTACCCAATTGCATGATTTTTTTATGAGATCTACAATAATTACAGTCTACTTCAGGACTATCAATGCTATAAAGGTTTAAATAACACAAATCTCTTGCCTCATGTTGTTGTAATTTCGTAGATATACTTGGGATATTCTGTTAAATAAAAACACTACTTTCATGGTTTACACCTATTAGATTCCTGATTTGAAAACAAGCATTTTCTATATGAACGTACGAAATCTCGAGGGTGGAATATTGTGAAATTTTCTTGTTTAACTGTTAAGGTTTATGATTATTTCTATTGTGTAGAAATATTCTTATCAAATGTTGTGTGTCTAAACCTCCCGGTTCTAGATATGTTTGTAAATATATATATTGCGATTTTTATAAAGGTTGCTAAAGTACTAGCCTGTATGCGTCCTCTTGTGCGCTTTGAGATGAGAGCTCTTAGTGTAGACTTTATCGCAGGCTGGAAACTCGCAGCGGTGGACACGGCGGCGAGGGTCCGCCGTGTGTGCTGGTGTTGTGATGTGGCGAACAACCGGCGGCCGCCGAATTGGAATCGGGCACGGCGGTTCCTCTGAAATCGGTGAGAACACCAGTTGTATTTAAATTGAGAACATAACACAAAATACGTTGCATTCATGAGACGCGAAATCGTAACGAAATGAGAGAACGCATCAATATTACCATTACAAATATTTATTAATATAATTTCTGCTAATGCCGCATTGTAACTATGTACCGTCAACAAGTCTAACTCACGTACGAGTGACAAATGAAAAGTTTGTATTGTCGTTATATTGAAAAACTTGCTTTCCATAATTGATATCTCAAATATCAATTGCTTCGTGCAACAGAAATAATTAAGAAGACCGATGAAAGGGCTCCACGGAAGTAGCAAGTAGTTTTTATAGACGTACGTTTACAAACCTATTTAACCGCTCAAGTTAGAACAATCGAGCTTTGCTTAAAACAATGTTTATACAAGGCATCCACAGCGACTTGCTCTTCCACTGTATCTGTAAATACCAGTATAGTAGACAATGATCTTCCGTAAAGTGTGACCAGACTAATACTAATAAAAAGAGCTTTCAGCTGGGGATTAGATTTAGAACTGCCGTTACGAATAGCGATGTGGCCTGCTGGTATTTGATTTTGAGATAAAATTTAGTCGATGAAAGACTGCTCTTATTTGAAACCTCTGGGACCGATCAAGGGCATTAAACGTACGGCTGAAATAACGATAATGATACGACAACAGCGAATAGGACTAACGATTATTCTTCATTATATACAACGAAATCTATTTCTAATACTTAACCAATTAAATCGGTGCTGGGAAATTCGACTTAAACGACTCGTAAAATTTGATTTGATTAATGTTTTGTCATAAAGAATTAAGTTGTCTGTATATTTTCTTAACTGTTTCTTTAAATTAGTCCCGTTGAAATTGAAAAATGAAATACAAAATTAGCGAAATAATCATTAATACTTGTTATCCCTTACAGAATTATAGACGCACATTATAAATAAAAATGTAATGATATAAAAATATTAAAATTAGTTCTGTTAAGTAATAAACAAAGTTTGAGAGCATATCTCAAAATAAAAGTTTAAATGAGAATTCGGTAATGGTTTGCCCCAATAACCTTGTAGTAAGTTTTTCACATTTTTATATGGGTGCCTGAATGAAAAACTTTTCAGAGTACGTCAAATTCACGCGCTGTCGGTAAGTTTAAAAATAGAAATTAAACTGAAAAATTTTAATTCCGCCTGTTTCAAATAAACATTTAGTACAAAATATTAAATATTTTTTTATTGAACATTTAATACTTGACCGCAGGGCTAAATGTTGGTATACTATCTAAATAATAGTAATAATGTACACGCGGCTAAATTTTATACATACATGAAATTTATTTTCTAGTAAACATGTTTTTGTTAATATTAGGAGATATCGATCTACCGTTGTAGTTTCTGCAGAAGAGGCAGAAAGAGGTTGTGTGTGTAAGATAATAAAACATTATCTTGAAAATTGTTAGCTGTGTCGGGTAACCTGGTTGAAGGACTCAGGTTACTATCATAATATTTTTTAACCATGTCATGGTTTATACTTGTTACCTGGCAAATAGAAATTAACAGTTTTTAGGAAAACTAATAGGAATACTTATAAGTTTTCTAATATCTCTATATCTAAAAGAGTCCAGGTTACAACTTTGCCAGGACCCGCATAAGAAATTTAATTGTGCGGATTTCCTGCGCGGGCGTCGCCCTCGTTTGGGAACCAATACAAATCGTATTTGTTGTCGTGCAGTACATTTCCTGTCATACCATGTTTTATCCTCACAGATATATCATAGGAATTATATACACACACGACGTTTTTTTATACGGTCGAATGATTCTTTAGAAAAGTGAACTAAAAATCGCACACTATTTTAAAAGATTGTGCAAGATAAGTAAACTAAATATTTTCCCAAAAAACCTTACAACTATGTAATAATGAAATCAATTTTTACCATGTATTTATAGAACGTAAATAATTCAGTCAATGTGCACAAAATATGTAAAAATATAAACCAAAAATTATCTTCTCAACTATGCATTACGAGTTGTTGTAACAGGCGAACACCTTTATTACTAGCTGAACCAAAACCGAGGGTTGATATTCTCTCGATTATATTTCTTTGTTGGATAGATACGTTTCTTTAAGCGCCGTTTTAGTTGGAATTAAAAGAAAATTTAAAGGAATCCTTAGTAGAACATAAATTTCCAGTAATAAAATATACTTATCCAAGGTGACCGCGTTATTTGAAATCGTGTAAACAACATTTGAATGTATTCATAAAATTCATTATTTTGAAATGTTGCTTAATATGCACATGTAAATTTATTCAAAATTAAGTTGAACTTGAGTTTGATTTAATACCGAATGTTTGTTTGCTTTGTATAACTTTTGGTTTTTTCGACGAGGGTTTTTTTTATCCGTCTCTCATTGCTGCTCAAGTGGCATGTGCACAGAGTGCGCCCAGCCTAAGACCTCGTTTGAGGTAGCAAAGCTCGAGGGCTCCCAAAGGAACCTCGGCACATACTACTATTTTACCGGATTCGGCTTTTGATATATTTTATATTGATGATTTTTAACAATATTTGATTGGCCCAAATTTAATGGATCATCGTATATTTCTCTATTTTTTATTCAGACAAAAAATATTTTTAAATAATTGAAATAGTAAATATTTTTATTGAAATAATAAATAAAACAATAACAAAAATAATAATAAAGAAATACCAAGAAACTAAGTTTTATGTACTGTCATAAATATACATTCGACAAATTTTAATCTTAATTTATTTAAGCTATTATTTTCATTCTTAAAGGCATCGCGGCAAAGAGGATATGTCTGTTCACGCTTGTTCCTAAAATTTTTTACAGAAAACTACAAAATTCTGTACTGCATCACATTTTTGCTTACTAGCCAACTGGTTTTGTTCGCCCAGATAGATCCGCGAGAGCCAAACCTTAAAGTATTGCTTAGATCTCTGAAATTGCTCATTAATATACAATACGTTAGTCGTTTCTTATTTTTCCAGTTAATCAAAGTATTATACTAATTAGTATTGCCATTTACCAAATGTTGGAAAAAGCAGGAGAACAAAGTTGTAGTTTACAGGCCGTCTAAGGTGCCGAATGAGGTCGCACATTATCGTGCAGGAGTAGCTAGGACTAGCGATTTACCACAACTGGATCTACAAGTCTATTCATAATTGAGCTCTCGCAGTATTTATTTGTTCTAATGTTAGTGGCGTTAGGTAAGAAGTGGTAATAATTAATACCGAAAGCTGCTGGTAAAACCGGAGTAAGGCAGTACCGTCGGCTTTTACAATCACTTTTAATTAGTCGTTGTTGACAAGTTTGCGACCAGGAGGCACATTTTTCAGATCGAAATTTTCCTAAGCCGAAGCGTTCCAGTCAATAACATTTCGTGCGTTCGTTACTTGTTTTTCACTCCATTCGCATCGTTAAAATTATGACCATTCAGCGCCGCCACAGACCTAGTATTCCATAGTATTATTCCAACTACAAGTATTTTTATCGTGACGTAAAGGATACAAATGCGTTCATAGCAAAGCACTTATCTATAAACAAATATCTGAATAAAAAAGAGAAATCCAGATGTGTAAAACAAAATTTATTTATATTTAGAATTTATTGGCTTATACATTTGTACTTATTGGATATAAATAAAATGTGAAATGTAAAATGATTTTTGTTAAAACTTTTTTTATATAGGTTTGGGTAACAGGCACTTTAAAATAATCGTAATATTAACTAACCTCTCGGTTCATCAGAATCGCTAGGAGGTTCACTCTTCACGACAGTCACAGTGAACATTCGCGGCAAAGCTGGCGAAGGGGGAGAACAAGTTGCCGACCTGGCCCATTCTTCCTCCTGTGGAGGTTCGCGACGTTTTCCTCTCGGTTCCTCTCTAAGATACCGCTCCATCTCGTAACATGTCTGTAAAATATAGATTAACAGTTGAGTAAAGTAAGTGAATTCATCATTTTATTCAATCATAGACAGATAAGGAAGCGGTCAACCCGACAATCCAGCTTCAAATAACCTCAAAAAACTGGAACGGGAAGAAATGGTAGACTACCGTTACAATATCCCAATAAAAGCATGGTTAGTGATAATAGGAAGGAGGATTTGTTGGGCGCTCCGACTAATAATCAGCGTCAGGACGACTTGGTCGTCTGGTGTGAAATTGGCTACTGGCTGTAAGTCAATACGCACACAGAGAAATTGAAGAAATTGTGTTACTGATGCCGATACCAATTCTATTACATTCTATTTCTATTACATTCTGAAAAAAAAAGGATTAAAAGTTAGAACATAGAATGTGCGTTGTTTTTAGCAACGGCGAGAGTTGGGGATAAAGGGGGTTCTGGGATTATGAAACCCACATTAAATACAGCGGCCACTTGCTTACCAACGAAGGGAACTTTATTTTATCAATAGCGGTAACAGCAAAAATCATTTTAGTGGAGTGTGTTTCATATTTTTGAAGCAAATTTATAACTGCGTACGAAATGTTTTCGGAAAATTAACGGTGGGGGCCGTTGAATAATGAATGAAGGTAGATTTGCGCGAAGAAACCACAAGTACCGGGGACAATTACTTTTGAATTTGTGCCGCAAAATAATCACTCTGTAATGAATACGTGGTTTTGCCAACACATAAGGAGACTGCAAGTGAACCATTCCAAACGGAAAATACAGAAATCAAATTGTTTCTATAATAATAGCAAACCGTGGGTGACCATCAATCACATATGTTAAACACGACCAGAAGCGGACTGCGACAGCGATCACCCCTCGTTTCCGGAATGAATTAGGATTCGTTTAATAATCAGTTTAAATAGACCGTCAATCAAATCTCGCCGCCACACCCCGAAAAAAGCAAAAGTTTTTAACTGAGTATTGAATAGCTAGTTTTGAATTCACAGATTCAATAGCTAGTTTTGAACCCCTTTGAGCAAGCCATAGCGTCCTGATGAAGACTCCAACTCTATTTTGGAAGCCGGTGATCTCACACTGGCTACGCAGGAATCGTCGCCTTGAGGCAACTGGATGAGGAAAGAAGCCTGGTTCATATTAAGTAAAAAAAAACGTCAAAGAGGGCGAGCCGAAATGTGCCATAGAGATTGATGATGAAGTACAATGACCTAAATAGAAAAGTGCAATACATGGGCGAAAGCGATAAAAATGCTTACATCTGCTCGATCTGTGACGGGAATGAAATTAATCGAAGAACGGCAAATAATAGACGCTAGGTTCAGACTAGGAAATTGAAACCCAAAATCAGGGTTATTAAGAAGGAAAAAGAAGTTAATACTGCTTAAACCAGTACAGGAAGTCGACTGATCTATATGTCGAACGTTTGGATTACATGGTTGAATTACACAGATAAACCAGACATCCTTGTCGATGGCAGCAATTTATTGAACACTTAAAACTTGATAAAGTGACGGAATTTCTGCTCTAATGGAGGGCCTGAATGGGACAGGCGTCAAAGCTTTTCAAAGGCAGGGTCACATGAAATCAGATATTAGATACACTTAAGGATGAAACGTGGAGTGAGGCAAGGCTGCATTTTTTCAGCACAATTGTTCAAATTAATAGGAGAACTAATTGACGGACACCTCCTCTTTAACCTGCGCATTGTAGATCGTTTTAGTTCTGCATGGTGGACGTCGTAAATTTTCAATAAAAACTAAACTGATGTTTGTTTACTGAGCTGGAATATTGAAAAGGACATCCGAGCTGCAAGACCTTGAATCAGTCGCTTATTTTGGTTACCCTGGTTCACTTATAGCATCTGTGTAATTCGGAAGTAAACACAATTTACTAAAGTTACAGTGAAAAGTTTAGAACTGGGGCAACCGCAGAAGTATAAAATTGTAACTAATGCGTGCCCTGGTGCAGTCCATATTTTTGTACGTGTGCGAAACTCAGACACTTAATTCTCGTAGAAGGTACAGAATAGTAGCAAACGAAGTGTGATGTTGGTGCCGAATATTAACGCAGTAATTCGCCTATCTTTAAAGAGCTTCACAATAAAGACGCGACAATCCACTATTTTTGCTACATTGCACGGATGAGTTCGGATAATCTGGAAAATCTATTATTTGTTGGTAATGTGGAGGGTAAAAATACCAGAGGACCAGGACTGAACAATTTCAAAATCGTGGACCACCACTGAGCACGGCTCGATAAAACTTTCACAAGATAGAACAGTTTGAAAAATGATGATACCAGCAACAGACGTGCTTGGCCACGACCCTGTTATAAGGAAGCGACAATGGACGAAGTATTACCAAAAACCGAGGTTATATGTTCAATGTGCAGTGATTATTATTAAAACACCGATTACATTTCAGAGCAATAAGCTCTAAAAATATAATTTTATTTACAACTCTAATTTCAATTAAGGTGTACTCGAACTAACAGTGTCTATGTATGGTTTTTATTTATGAATAACTATTGTAACTAAAAGCAATACTATTATCTTATGACATAATAATGACTTCGTTGATGTGAATTCGATGATCTTTTGGCATGAGCAGTTTCAACATGTATTGAGGTCCAGCTCAATACACGCTGGATGCAATAAATTCTAGAACAACATAGTATTTTTCCGTCTAATATCATTTTCTTGTGGCTTGTTTTTACTTTTAATATAAATATAAATAAATAAAGACACACAAACAAAAAAGTTAATATCACATGCAGTAACAATTGGGATTATCACTTTCGCAGTACGCTCAGCAGTACGCTTTGCAGTTCGCTTAGCTTTTGTAATTTAATGTAATTGGTTATCAAGTTGCGCAAATTCGATTCATCCGAAGATTTATTAATATACACAGAACCGCAAAGAAAAAGGGTCTTTACCAAAACT
>DWIC01000161.1:0-14551 GCA_018248135.1 Battus belus
AGCTTGCGTGCACCACCTTAGATCTCATCGTTGCTTCCCATCAGGCAAGATTGAGGTCAAACGCACTCAAATACTAACAAAAAAAAAAAAAAAAGATTTCTTATCGCATTACAACAGTCAACTAGAAACATCTATCTGCATTGTACACATTTTGTACTTTAGTTTTATTGTTTTAACTTTGTTGGTATTCAAGACTTTAAATCAAACATCGCTGGCGACCTAAAATAGTCGATTATATACTACGACAAAAAAAACGGACAAATTTTATAGGTCCTTAATGACACGCGATAAAGGGAGGGTATACACGGCATTAAATTACCGGCTTTATTCCGTTGTTGGTATTAAATGCATTCCTGTTTCTGGAATCGCGTGCAATGTGTACCACAGCACCAATAGAGGACATGGCTCACTTTTTGTTAGCGGTTTCGTAGTAAACACTTACATTAACATTGTAAGAGTACGTGGATGGTTTAAATTATCTTATTTGTTAACGTGTGTAAATAGGTACTTGTTAAATCATGAATATTCATTTACGAACGCTATTAAAGATGTGTACCGGACGCCGCGTGAGACCATGAGAGGTTGTACTTTAATTTTAAATGTACGACCAATTAAGATCCATCGCGATATTTATTTTACGACCTATCTTTATTTCAGCCAATAGACGCCCACTGCAAGGCATATGCCTCCTTCAAAGATCGCCACAATGACCGACGACAGTGACTACCCGCGACCTTAACAATGTCGTTGGTCCACCTAATGGGAGACCTGCTCACGCCGCTATTTTTATGATTTTGTAAATATTGTCAGATAGTTTCGGTTTAAAGCGGGTACACTAGTATTGTGTATTAAAACGAAAAGAAAATAGATATAGAAAAGACACTTGGAAACTACCAACCATGGTGTACTAATTTTAAATAAATAGCTTTTTTAAATAAATAGTTTATTGGTGTACAGGAGTCAACACATTAATAAAATTAGCCAAAAGAATCGTAATTTTGGGCAAATTCATTAAAGATAATTTTATGTTTAATCATAAAAATGTTTAAGTGGTGGTTAAATTAACGCGTAATTTTGTAATAGCAGCGCTATATTCATCAAACAAGAACGTTAAACGCTCAATACACGGAGAGCTAAGCGTGTGTTTACGGCGGTTTTATTATTCATAATATATTTATACAAGACAAGTGGACTAGTGTAGATGAAAGATACAATTATACAACGCACAAAGGTTCCCGTGTCCGTAATATTGCGGTCCGTCCTTTAGCGTCGCAGCTGTGGGCTCGACTTCCGTTGTATGATCGATACGGCTACCTGTACCACCTGTAACCACTCGAACGTTATATTGTGAACCAGTTCAACGCTAACTGCATTTAAATTTTTTTACATTTCGCTGTTAAAATTACTGTTTAAAACCCTTAACATTTGTCTGTCCTAAATTAATTTCAATAAGTTATTTAATTAATTACATTACCTTTTACATATACCGGATGCTTTTCTGATAGGTGTAAAAGCTTTTCAGATGTGAATATGTAGCTCGTTAGTGGTCAATTCATGTATGGTCCAAAAATAAATGATTTCAGAAATAATAAATAACGTAGAGATAATGTAGTAACAAATAGATTTTACACCTATAACCCATCATTTTGCATATAACTGATTCATTAAATTCGATTATAGTATAACATTTTAAACACAATTTGTTTATTACTAAGGCAAGCCACCTACCTAATCTCTGTTTACATTTTTCACGCACTGGAATTGGCGCGCGGAAGGCGCGTAGACAAAATATCATTTTTAATAACTAAGCCTAAACAGGTGAAAGTGTGTTAACCTGTGGATTCTGCAAATACCACTTAAGCAGCAATTTAAGGCATGTTAAAAAAATACTAACTAATCGTGAATATTTCCTCGATAGTTTCGGTACAGACGTTTGACAAATGTTTGACAGCCAGGAGCATTTTCTTTAATCTGTGGTTTATATGGGAAATGAAAAGGTTTTTTTTTTATAAATATTCAAGTTATTTTTCTCCGTAAATCTTTCATGTT
The DNA here is from genome assembly GCA_018248135.1 of Battus belus. Lineage (NCBI taxonomy): Eukaryota > Metazoa > Arthropoda > Insecta > Lepidoptera > Papilionidae > Battus > Battus belus. The sequence continues at coordinate 2,050 of DWIC01000161.1, forward strand.
AATAAATATTAATGAAATATGTTAAGCTGCTGTATTCTTTTACACTTACGAATATATTTGGTGGATCATTGTTATGTGTAATATTTAGAGAGGCCTAAATCCGTAGTGATAAAAGCGCTGCTTCGTATATTTAGAATGGTTTACTTTAATGCAATGCATCTGCAAAGTGGGTAGGTAGGTAAACATGATGTCGATTTACATGTTGAATGACCGTGTTACAGTCGGACGCTGATTCTCCCAGCCAGTGTGGTTATTGGATTGAGGAAGGAAAAGCGTTATTGGATTAAGAACACTTGCAACCTGTGGCATGCAATCTTCGCTCATTTAAAATCCGCGATAACAGGCGCCGCACTCATAACGATGGCTGATTGGTGCTAAGGTTAGGCTCACATTAATGTTTTGTAATACATAAATTTGTCCTTTGTACGGATAAAACGTATTGTTATCATTATCATGTCAGCCGATAGACGCCCACTAAAATACTTAGGCCTTCCTAAAGATCACCATTATCACCGGTTACACTGATCGTATCCAGCTACTTCCCGTGACCTTGACTGTCATTGCTTCACCTTTTTTTTTATATCTGTGAGGAAATATTCGTTTAAGATACCCAGTCTCTGAGGGAGGACAGGAGTACGTGGGATTCTTACCCACTAAAACTCCACCGGTGATCACCATCTGCGCGATGTGGGGGACCGCGCTATCTCCCGATGAGGGAACGCCAAGCGATCGCCCCGCGCGCCTTGCTATCTTTTTGGATAGCCCGTCTCGGGGGGCATGCGCGTTCGCGCTACCCCCGGAACCCTCGTGGGTCTATCACGACGGTTCGAGATCACGTCGATTCGTAGTCCTCCTCAGAGTCGCTGTTGCTAGTGGGCGTTTAAGGCCCCCACCCTAAGACGCTCGCGACTCCGAAGGCATCGTTTCTGGTAGGGTAATGCCATTCTTCGGAGGGCCGTTGTCGCGGTACACGTCACCTGCGCTGACGGCGCCGTCTCAGAGCGGGATCTGTCCTCTGTCGATCCCGTTCTGCGGCCTCCATCTGGACTACGACGGTCTCGCAGAAGGTAGCCACGGCCCTCCACATTGATGACCCTGCCAGCTCTCTAGATCTCTAGAAATCTCTTTATTCTTTTATCGACCACACCAACTGTTCAAAATTAATTGTTGATTATTTTATTTACTATTATTATCAATATGTATATTGATTTTATCCGATTATGAATTCTTTATCTAACATGACTACTATACTTAATTATCCTACATCACAAGGTACGGAAATTGAGAACACACATGGCTTGTCGTCCATATAAGGCCACAGTTACGAGTTCAATATTATGTTGGAAGTAGCGGAATTCTTTTAACCTATATAGAAACAATTAACTTATTATTGGCCGCGATAGGAAAATACTTGTTTACATGCGAGTCGATGGTGTCATATAAGATCATTTTCCGCTAAGAATCCTGTGAAATCATCTTTGCTGCTCTCCTTGTAACCATTAGTTACCATTTGGTATCAACCTATTGTTTTTAAAGACTTATTGTTATTACTAACTGTACAACTTTTTATTTAAATTTCATTTACACTTCTTGCATTTCATAGTTTTTTTGTCCCTTAAAATCGCCACAGGTTTTACCCTACCTTGCTGTCGATCATAACAAATATAAATCATTGTAATTTTTGAACAAAATTAATGCTTCACTATTTACAAGTTTTTAACAAATATTTTTTTTTATTTTTACGTACAGAGTATTAATTCATAAGCAAGCATTAATAAGCAAAAAAAAATCATACCACGAGTTACGTCGGGCGCACCCGCCTGTCTCATGGACCCCAACGAGGGGGCCCACTTATTGCGGACACTTGTCATATCAACACAATGAGAGCGGGTCGCTCGCTTGATGCTTTATTATTTTAATTATTGCATTCGCGATGCGCCCTTTGTACGGCACCGCGGCAACGCTTTGACGCGAACTTGAATTAGCCGTTGAATTGTTGTAATTGAACACTCTCGACGCTCCTACTGATCAGCGCTAATTCTGATTACTCCATGCCTGCTTCATTTATTAGACAATTTCCAACGCTCATTATACAATTATATATATACATCGTAAATGGTTGGTTATATGTATAAAAGCTTCAAGATACTGAATGTATAGCTTATCGTAATCACTATATCAGCTGGTGGACGCCCACTGCGAAGCATAAGGCTCACTCTAAGATTCCCACGATGACCTTTGACGTTACCCACGTCGCGTCAACCGGCTCGTGGTCGCCCTTCAAGATCCTTTCGTCTCCAATGTACAGCTCATTTTCTGTCAATTAATGATGAATTAATATATTATTAAATCATGTATAGCATATGGTATTAGTCCTTTTGTATTATTTTTTTATCACATTTACTAATAAGCCTCTATCCTCTATACCTCTCTAGTGTCTTTGGTGCAATACTTATAAGGCATTAAGTCTTAAAGTTGTGTAACGTTATGATAATGTAGTAAGAAAAGGTGTTTTCGATATTCATTGTAATAATGTACAAATGAAAAATAATTATTGCTGTCTGTAGCCATTATACTGACAGAAGTTATTGGTTTATCACATCACAATAAAAATTACATTAATGCAACATGTTTGAAATCACTTGATCACTTTTATATAGTGACAGGTGTATAACCAATTGCCTTATATGCATTTAATAATACAAAAAAATGTTTATATAAGATTCACTATCGTACGTTTAATTGCTCCTTGATTCTGTAAACAAATCGTTTCAATATGTATAATTTTTTTTTGGATCGGTCGTTTATTTGTACAAAGTACAACAAAACTATTATAAAAATATAAAGCAAACAATGCAAAGGGCTTCACGATTGCATAAAATGAGCATGTCTTGTAATTGTATTACGAATGAACTCCATCGCGAAGAGCGTTAGTGACGTGGCTTATAAATTAAAATCCAACACTCATCAGTTTTCTAGGCGAACATTCTCGTTCTATATCCAATTCAATGATATTTCTTTGTTCCACCGACATATTGACTTTGCGATACGCGTAAGATAGACACCGCTTAAGGCTATTTGTTTTATGTGATTTAGCATTTATTATATCTTAAAAGGGAATGCAGGAATGTAGTCATTATTTACGCTGGTAGTAAAACTTACTGTGTAAGTCGGTGCTGTAAATAATGCAACTGCAAATTTGTTACGTGGATGTAGGGCGACATGCAGTCGGACTTTCGACACGGCAAACCGAGTGCGGTGACACTGAGCTCTTATAATTGCTACGTTCACTTTTAACTTTGGCTTCGTTTTCGCTGATCTAGTTGGTAAATCGACGTAGCATACCGAATTATTGTCCCATTATTTTAATGGTAATACAGCGTGATTGGTTATAGATGTGAAAAAAGATGAATATATAGCTCATTTGCAGCCAATTAATGTACAATACCTATTCAAAAGTCAATAGTTTCAGAAAAAAATAACTATTGTTTATTATCTGTTGCTGCAGACTTTGTACAGCCCGAAGGTATTATAGCATTCTAATGGAAAAAAAAATATTTAAGATTTCATAGTGATCACCGTATAAAGGGAGATTGAAAATAAAAAAAATAATAATAAAAAAGATCGTCGTGTATATTTCGAGCTTCAAATTTAAAGTATTCGCATATCACACAGAAATCTTTAAAGCCGATAAAAATGAGAGCTCTATAAGGTGAAATGATTGAACCAACTCTACAATCAATACAATGGTACTAATAAATTGATATCGTTTTTTTATTGACAATCGCGGACATAAATCATATGTAGTCTAGCCGATGAATCTTTTGAATTGATGAAGGTTCATCTGATATTTAATTTGCTTTCACAAACTTCATTGTTGTGTGTAAAATGGAAATTAAACTTCTACTTAAATATTATCCAATTATTTACGAGCAGTTTTACTGTTTTTGAGATAAAATTACAATGAATATCTGTTTTTTAATATCATCATTTAGCGGCAGAACATCCACTGCTGGTCATAGGCCTCCTTCGTATATTTACAACAGGACAATTGAAAATACATCTACATGTATTCTACGTCTTTCAACGACACCGTTTTAATACAGCCATGTGTTGAAAGAATTGCGATAAAAAATAATAAATATGTTATGTTTATGATAACGTAAATAAGCATAACTTAGTCGAATCGAAGAGAAAGATTAAATGTTAAGTGAGTAGGTCTTTAATAACAGATAAAAATAGACGAAATACTTGGCTCGTCGTAAAAGTTACTTCGCTCAAGGTAGGCACCGGCAGGATTTATAAAGTACCGGGGACATTGCTTCGAAAGCGGGCGGCGCATATTTTATCCTCCCAGCTCCCGATCCGATCTTCATAACGAAATTCTCCGTTTTGATATTATATTTATATTGTTAACGTTTCGTACCTGCATATTTCTAACGGTAAATATGAAAATTTCGAGAATACCTACGACCTCGGCTCTCGTATCTTGGGGAACAAAGATACTCGCTATTAAGAAATTTTAGATTCGACATTCTGGAGTTCGCGCGGTTTTTACTTTTGTTTGTACGAGTTGCAAAACATTTCGCGGAACGTAATTTATTACCTTTTTACTTTTGGTATTATTTTATTTGTAACGTTTAATGAATATAGCAATTTATTAATCAGGAAATATGAACGAGTGTTAATTGAGTTTGTAATAATGCCATTTTTGGTATTACCAAATATCTCATCCGCGTCGTTTAGGATAGGTACATTAAAAGCTTCTAGTGATAATGATTAACTCTCGTTATCTTTATCTATTCAAATAAAGATAAAAGAGCACAGAACTATTTTATAATTAACGTAAAAAAGGTACAACTTTCTTTTTATTGCTATTGAAAACTTCTATCTTATTTCGTTGTTATGTTTATTAGTAATGAGATATTAAGTATAGCATTTATCATGTATATATGGTATATTATTATTTTAAAAATTATTTTATTTTTCTGTAGCACTTTATGTTGTCTGATAAAGAATACATACAAGGCATTAAGTTCGCCATTACTTAAAATTTGATAGAAGTAAATAAATAAAATTTTTTTTACCGCGGATTTTATTTACCGCTTTTTTTCAATTAAGAAATGACCTTCAATAAACAGATGTTACCGTTCCTTCAAGTTTATGCGTGTCGTGTACAGTCGTAAATCACGTTGTGTACCAATGTAACGTGCCAGTAGCCACAATACGATCACAAGTTTACAACGCGAGCATCCGAACGGATAAGCAAACATCGGCTTACGTCAGAGCCAAGCACACGGACCATTCACGTCGGCTGATATAACATTGCAAACATTGGCTCAATTTTAGCTTAAAACGCATTTTTACTTATAACCTAAAATCATATGTATGTATAAGTCGAGAGCACTCTTCTTTCGTAAATGTCCGATAATTTTTTTAATGTAACAACTTTGATTAAAATTGTTAATAATACGTTTCTTTTACTTTACAAACAACTTGAGTGAATAAAAACAATTGCATCTAACGTCTTTCATAGATCTTAACAACATCTGCCGATGTTGGGTGAACGTTTCATACTGTACATACCGATTTGTGATCACAGCACAAAATCTTGAAGTCCACATGGCCATATTCTTCAACTTGCCAATCTTTTTGAACTCGTTCCTGATTCGATTTATGTAGAAAAATCCTGGACTTATGTATATATATGTATATATTTATGTCTCAATCTACAAAACATACTAAAGAAGAAACACAGAATAAATTTTAATTAATTAAAAATAAAATCCAATATTTAATAATAAACAATAGAAAGTAACTTTTAAAAGCGATAACTTCTTCGCATTTCGGTTATATTGGTTAGGTCGTGTTTAGGAAATGAGAATTTTACACAAAAAAATTTCATTTTCGAGTGTACCTTAATTAAATCGTAAAAAAGACAAGAGTAAAACTCCTCAATAACCTGTTTATGTGATGAACAATTATAAATTGATTAAATTATATAAGGAAATCAATAAACAGTTATGGTTATGGTTTCATTACATAGTAAACATTCACTATGTGTTTATTTTAAAGCGGCATGTTTATAAATTTGTTTTTACTGTTTATTAAACACGCATAAGCAATATTCGAATTTCAAAATTCGTGTTTTAATTTGCATTACCTCCATTCAATTATATCATCCAATAACACGTTAGTGGTTTTTCTTGCGATAAAGCTTAATGAGATAAATGAAGATGAATTAAAAATCATAAACGCGCACTGCTTTTATAGTATCCACGTGTAAACGCATTTTTATAAATCCTCAATCTCCTGTGTTTGACTTGCTAATGTGGTAGGAGGAGAGCTTTATTAACCTTCCGGTAAAAACAGCGTAATAACATAACATTAAAAAATTAAAATAATTATAATATGCGGTGATAATTGTTTGTCGAACGCATGCATTTAATCATTACAGAATAAGTAATTACTACCAGTTTTTCGAGTTTAGTTGGTCTTTACAAAAGGTCAATATCTAGTAGGTTTTTGTGTATAAATGTACAGGTGTTTATTTTTAAACTATTTATGAAAAGTACAGTACTGTTTCCTGTTGGTGCCGTTGCCAGAAAACGAGCTACACATTCACCCTTCTAAAGTTTTTACTATATACTCCTAATCATCCTAGATAAAATTATCACACCGGTACATCTTGCAATGTGACCGGTTAAAAACTTCTGGTAGTACAAAGCATACAAGGGACAGATATAAAAATATAATTAATTTTAATATTAATAATAACTATCCGAATTTTGTAACGCTTTTCTTGTTCTTTTGTCATTACGTTAGTAATTATGTCTGAAACCATTGATTTTTGGACAGGTTTTTGGATTAGGTTGATTATATTTGGTATACCATATATTCAGTTCCTTTTAAAATTTGCACCTATTTTAAATTAATATGTATTAATAATTTAACATAGAACATTGTACTCATTACTAAAGAAAAGTAGGCATTTAAATAATCGATAATGCCATAGTAGCTACCGATTACGTCAAAGTTTGGGCATGGGGCATCCTCGATGAAAAACTAAACGTTAATGACACAAGTCAACATACACATTAAGTTCCCTTATTTAAGAACATGGAGGCCTTCAAATTCACTAAAGTAAATGACAACGAACCTTCCCAAGGTTCCTGAGGGAGCCCTATAAAGTATATCTTTGCGCTGTTAGCGCTATGCCACTTTATATCTTGCAAAACTAAAAGGAAGGAATCTTTGGAGACATTTTTTCCCATTGGGAACATTATATATAACATATTAATGCTGAAGATATATATTAAACTAATGTTTTGTTTCCAGCGAGCGGCGCGCTCGCTGCCGGCACGATTGCGTCACCGTGGAGCGCAGCGGCCGGCGCGCCCGACACCAACGGCTCGGGCGGCGCCGACGCCAAGCACCTCGACGTTGGCGACGCGAGCGACGATGAAAAGGTAACCCTTAACCCCTCACACTGCTCATTTGTAACCCGACAGCAACCGAACAAGTGAAAAAACAACTCTCCCTGACAATAATCGAAATGATAAACACGTCTTAAGTGCGCTCTTAAGAGCCCTGCCGCGCGTCACTAACAAGGAAGTGCCCTAACTAAATTACTATTGTGATACAGTGTATATTGGGAGATAGTATGTGATAGATAGTATATATTTGGTGGTATATGTAGTACAGATAGTATAGATTAGCATTTTAAAATAGGTGAACATGGGATGAAAGGTGATGCGTGTAAGAGAGGATAAGCATGTACAGGAATGAAAGATATTATGAAGTATAAAAGATTTAAGGTTTGGTTAAAAAAAATTATTTAGGACAAATCAAGTTAATTTTAAGGTAGGGGTACGAGAGGTCATAAAAAAACTACATTATTAAAATAAGGTATAAATTATAGGCATTTAAACCGTCGATCGTCCACTGCTGAACATAGCTTCCCCCATATATTTACGTATAATAGGACAACTTGGAGAAGTAGGTTGTATTCAGTCTTCAGGCGACTTTAACTAGATATACTGTCCACCTTATAGATGGACGTCCTATCGCTTGCCGGACCATGGCCGACACTCAAAGACCATAAAGCCCTAGCGGTCATCTCTCAACTCAGTGCGCTCTTCTTGCCCGCGTAAACACGAGGGCGGCTAAGATTATACACACATTACATAAACAGACATTAAACTATACATATATACATCGATACGGATATAGCCCACCTCCTTGTGGACGTTCATTGGTGAACTGGTGCAACAACCGGTTTTTCTATTTTAACAGGACCTCCGGTTCGCGAACTCTCTCCGATGAAGCTGTTACAGCACACAAGGCTATTAGCGTAATATCAAATAGAAACAGGACTCAGTGCGCTATGTCGGTATTTAGAGATTGTGAGAAAGAGTGAGAGACCACGTTATAGTTATATAAATAATTGAATCCGCACATAACAGTGCGATGCTACACATGATTTTGTCAAATCCGACATAACTTTACAGTATTAGGTTTTTAACCTAATAAATCTAATATGTATTACTCGAATACAACAATGTATATCCCTTACTGTTTGGTGGTTAATGTTATGTTCCTTAACACCCTCACCGCCAGACCCTAAGAGACCGTATAAAAAAAATCTAAAATTTGACAACAATGCGACAGACCAGGGCTTTCATTCTTGTGTTATAGATGTATAGAAAACGTTTTCTTATAAGGTACACGGCGCGTTTACTAAGTAGAAAGATTTGTATAGTTTTGAATACACAGTGTTCTAGACACCGGTGACAAAAAGATACACATGGCGCCTAAGGTGTTAAATAAGCATTTGAATTGTTCCTCGGCGGAATACCGGAGCTCACATTATAAAAAACGTTTAATAGTGAACCTTGTTTTCCGTAATATATTTATTAACTTCCTACTTAAAGTTGTTTACCTTTTAACTTTCATGCAATCAGTTTCTCTAAATACATACGATAATACTTACCGTGAATTTTAATATAGCTTAATTAAAAAATCTCATGGACTAGGAAAGGTTAAACAAGAAAATCTATGGACTTTTATTCTGAGAGTATGTTCAAAACTTATAACTCTTCAGCGGAGTAACAAAAAAAAACTCGTGTTAAACTAGTTACTTTAACTTTTTTATTTGCTCAGATTGTTGTTCTCTTTGTCCTTTGCATTTTCTGCCTTTCCAATTTCTACTCGAATAACTTTTCTCGCATTTATACTTTGAAACATGTTAAACGTTACTATGTATGGAAAACTGAATTCAGTTCTCTCTAAAGTTATTAAAGTTAATTGGCATAATATACAGAATGTCACATAAAATCGTTTTTATAAATGACAATGTAACTTTTTAAGTAGCGCCTAAATTAGCAGAACGCTTGTTTATTTTGACACGCGTACTGTAGCAGTAACAGGTGTATCGATATTCGTAATTCATCGAGATATCGCTCGACTATATTTCGAGTGGTTTTTCGGGGAACAGTGATTCACGATGTTGTTGAACGATGTCGGCTCGGAGTTGAAACGTCGGAGTATTTTTATTTTCCTTTGAGAATAGAATCGAGTCTATTAATTACAATGACGCACTCAGCGCCTTATGCTTCGGATCCGGGCGAAACCGAGACGTTCCGACTTTACCGGCATCTGTTTTATGTACTGACTCAGTACTATAATAATTTATTAACACTTCTTATGTAATATGTTACGGTTTACTTAATGATGAAGAATATCTTTCTAGAAGTAAACCATTTGGACGGTGCAGAGATACATCAATGAAGCTTAATTTAATAAGTATATATCTGTATATATACATATACGATGGAAAGGAAACAATTGAGATAAAAAAGAACCTGATATAAATATACCAATGACTAACACTAACGAGAATGGTATATTAATATAATATAATACATGTATTTAATTATATACACATCTAGTGGGGAGCATATCCTGGCTGCAACTACCGTGTCCTGGTCACTACTTGAGTAACTTTCGATTCCAAGGGCCATCGGTTGCTCGAACAAAATGCCCTACTCACTGCCACTTTAGACGAGCAATTGTTCAAACTACGTTGGTTACCTACTTCAAAATTCTTCATTTTTATTTCACATTCAATTTCCTAGCTAAACTTCGAACATAAACCTCTCAATTTGTCTCGAGGGCCTTGAAACCTTATTAAATCTTTTCATAGGGCCCATCGTAAGCAATCACATCTTGGACAAATATATAAAATACGTTATAGTAATTGAGTCAACAAGCAACAGCTTCCGAACCTCCATTAGACGGAACCCCTATTCTTGTTATTTTTTTAACAAAAATTGCATATGTTACCTAATAACTCTTTATGAAGAATAGGTTACCTCGTATTGCGATGCATATCATTTCCAAAAGCGGCAATAAATAAAAATAATTTTACATATTATAATATTATTTTGAACCACCTGTGTTAATGATTATTATACAAAATTATTAAAATATACATAAAATAACATAATTCTTATTAATAATATGGAAACAAATAATAATGTACATTTATTATAGACATACATAATAAACTTTGATAACGTTTTTGGTAGTCCATTATTCATTCACTGCGAAGTCTCCAATACATGTCTAATTTGAATGAGCAACATGAATGAATTTACTGGTTTCGTCAAGGTCAATTTGCACGCGGACAAATATAATTGACGGTGTTTTACGTATGAAATACTAGATTTTTCCTCTTCATTTTATTTCATTAGTAATTGTAAAGATTATTCCTACGTTCCTAAATTAAAAACTATTTATTTTTATTAGAGTATCTTAGTTCAGTAGTAAATGATTACACTATTCCGCCTTTATTACACTGTTTTTGATACTTTTGTATATTAATCAATGTAGAACTATCTTGTATATTAATTTACTAAACATTATTTGTATTGTTTGTAATTTTTTTTCCTATATACAATAAAGTGTTAAATAAACAGTATGAATTAGATTATTATCATAAACTTATTGTTATAATTTTTGTTTTTACATATTGATAGACATAAATTGCAGAAATCTGAACTAAATAAGAATTAAAACCAATTAATATACTATCAAAGAACGGTTAACGTATATCGGATACCCGAACGAAATAATAAATATAATTTTGATTTATTATTCATCGTCAAGATTTCTGCCGTCGGACGATTGCTGGACACAGGCTACCTCATAGATATCCATTAGACTCGGTTGGAAACGGCCTCTGTTCACCTTAGGCACCATCCCAGAACCTTAAGGCTCAAGCAGTCAGTTGTGTTCATTTTCCTTTTGCGTGATATAAATAGGCAAGTGTAAATTTACTCTTTCTCGTTAAAGCGAAAGAAGAACTCACATTTGAATGCCAATACTAATTTTTACGTTGAGCAAATATTTAGAGGAATGAAGGTCAAGGTGAGGCAAACAGCAAATCCCTAGCGCTAACTCGTCTTAATTAATTGTGAAAACTTTTTTTTTTGAAGAATAGTAAAATTACATCGAGTTAAATATTAATATTGGTAAGTGCAATTATTTCTTCTGAATTACCTGATGCTGCATCAAGTTCATGTCAGTCGATAGACGCTCAGTGCAACGGATAAGATTCCCCGAAATATCGCCACGATGACCGGTCTTGCTCCGACCGCATCCAGCGACTTCCCGCAATCTTGACTTTAATATTGATTCTGCCAGTAGGAGGCCAGCTTACGCATTTCTACCGGCTCGTGAATCTTCCGACCTCAACGGCTTTCAATTGCATTAACGATGTGCCCGTACTATTTCGATCTAATTGTATAACGTTTACAGGACCTGTCGGCCGCGGATGCCGAGGGCGTATGGAGCCCGGACATCGAGCAAAGTTTTCAGGAGGCACTGGCAATATACCCACCATGCGGAAGACGCAAGATCATTCTCTCCGACGAGGGCAAGATGTACGGTGAGTCCGGACATGCTAGAGGAACAATATGAAATTTATATTTTTTTTAAGGAAAATAAAATAATTATTATTACACAGTGTTCTAGTAACATATAGTAATCAAATAAGGCAGTACGAGGAATTCAAATACATACGGTCTGTACATAAAGTATCGCGAAGTTTTGCTTACAGTTTTCTTCGATTGCAGGGGCGTGGTGCATCATGAGTTCTTGCCACGGGATAGAACGGTGAATAAGGAATATTACCTGCAAGTAATGCGCAATTTGCGCTAAGCAATCCGCCAGAAATTGTGGAAAAACAAAAATTGTCTTTTGCATCACGATAACGCCTCTGCTCACACATCACTGCTTGTACGCGACTTCTTAGCCAAAAACAACAAACTAATGATACCGTAGCCACCGTATTCCCTAAATCTGGCCCCCTGTGACTTTTTCTTGTTCCCGAAACTGAAGAGGCCCGGGAAAGGAAGACGCTTCACTTCCCGTTTCGGTTCATCCTTCATATTGCGAACGGCTAAGGAATGGAACTCCCTCCCCGCATCGCTGTTCCCCG
>DWIC01000162.1:0-14551 GCA_018248135.1 Battus belus
ATATTATATTATTAAAAGTTGACAAATAGACAATCACTCTGTAGACATAATTATTACCCCGTATAAAACTTAATTTTAGCATGTTAAATTATTATGATTTTGTTGTTATTTATTATAACATACCCTCATAAAGCTATTTACTATTTCACTTAAATTTTATCTGTCGCTTACTATCGAGATGACATTTATTATATTTGTTTGTAAGGTTCAACTATTTAAAAATTTTGTGTATTTATTGATCTATACAGAAACCAAACTCAAATAAAGCTTTAAAATTAGAAGCCATGTAAAAGATACACAAGTCCTAATTCACTGAGAATAGAAATAAAATTAAACAAACGTCCATTGTGAAAAATAGATAAATAAAAATATTGGTTACGTTATATTATGTTACGTTTAGATTAAATGACAACGTGTAATTTAAATAATCAATACAATTTAGATTAAACCCCGGTTTGTGTTAAATGAGTAACACACACGTAATTTAAACTCGAAGCTTTTACTCTCATCCTTTTCACGATCTTGTACTTTTAAATAAATTGCCAAACGCTTACAGGTTATCAGTCTACATGACAAGATTTATAAGCAAATTTTTTATTATATAACGTAGGAACAATCACCAAATGGAAATTGTACACCGTGTGGGTTTCCAACAAGTGCAGCAAGTTAGAAGCTGTAGGACGTAATGTTAAACACCTTAAGTGTTATCGCGCTCTGGGAGCAGCTGCTCGGCTAACTAACCGTGATTACCCCCACCGTCTTGTACTCTTCAACAGCCGTGTATCATTTTTTTCAACCCTCTCTAGAAAACTGGCTTAGCATCGTCTCGAAATTGCGATACTTAGCATTAAATTGTGCGGCTCTTAAACGGCATTATGCGGATTACGTTGGGCGCGGAATTTTTTTTATTACTCTTAGCTAGATTGCGAGCTTAGCTGCTTTGTAAATACCTTTAAGGTATTGGTGGACATAAACTGCTCCCGCGGCTGCGTTGACGTTAATGAGCTGGTTCCTTCGTTATCTCCGAAACGTACGTTTATTACAGTCGAGTAATACTAAAAAGATACGAAGGGACGGACAGACGTAAGTTTTTTCCTCGTTTTCAGTTTCTTTTACAATTTTCCATTCTTAATTGTATACTTTTATATCCGTCGGTAAAATGACTTCTCATCAAGAAAATTGTGACTTTAATCTTATGTAAGCTCCGTTAAAGTTTTTCCGACTTTAGTTTAAAACTTCTCCTTCTCTGGTATTCAGCGCTCGGTGATTTATGGAAACTAGAATATTCTGAAGTGTATAAGGTATTTTTCATTGCAATGGATAACTTTACTATTACATTTAAAATCGTTTTTAAAATTTTGATTTAATACTTTTACGCAGCTACGAGTGGAGTGCAGGAAATTGTGTTCTGCATAATTCTGACATGTATAAATTTTGAACATATTTGTAACGTAGGTTAGTGCGCAAATTTACCTTTTTCATAATAAAGTAACATTGCAAGTGTATTTCTTTAATTAAAACGTATTAGATATATTTTTCAGGATTAAGCATTAATGTCAGTGTGCACATTTATTGCGAGGAGCTTTAGACTTATTTATTCCCTTAATATTGTCTATTTGGGAAGATAAAAGAAGTTAATTTTATAAATGGGCAATTCCCGTATACGTAGGTAATCTTGCGTCGGCCGCGTTATCGGGGCCCAATCGGCCAAAGACAGATAGTGCGGTCGACACGCGAGCGGCGATTGATTAGCTGAGCCCGCACTGCCCTGACGGGTTAATAAAGCCTCTTGCTGCCTGCTGATTGCGTTCTAAGCCACCCATCTCGCTTTCTACCCGAATATTGTAAATCGATTACTAATACCATTGATCATATCGTGTGTACGCCGGCGAGGAGAGCCCCCTTAATGATCAAATTGCTCTCCTGTGAGGTATGGGCACCACGTTTGGAACCCTGATTTTATCCCAATTTGTTTTTCGCTGGGTTTTCCGATATAATATCATTATCTGAGTAATGCATCATAAGCTTATTATAAAAATACATAAAATTCTAATATGTATATTACATTATTAGAAATTTGTGGTTAAAAAAAATTATAGCAAGGATAAAAAAACACCTTCATATATTATAAATTAGGGCGACCAGAAAGTAATGTCGCTTTATTAATTCTAACAAATATATATTCACCTTCGTTATTAAAAACCTTTTGCCATCTAGTCAATAAATTTTAAATGCCGCAGCAGTAAGAATCATTCAGTTTTTCTGTAAAATTCTTCAGAACCTTTGTCCGGTCCCCCCAATAAATATACTACTTTTTGAATATAATAATATAATAATGAAATCCATTTACCGTAGAGTCCAGTCATAAGTTTTAAATCTCAGTCCATAATTTCGGTCTTCTAGAATTTGTAAATGTCGTCTGGTGGTATATTTACTTTTTTAAACATGATTATTTTAAAAATAATAAACGGTGCGAAGGCCTGATGTTGCCGTAGTCTAGATACGAGCAGAAGTAAGTCCTCGTGGCGATCTTTATGGCAATCCTGCCGCAGTGGGCGTAGGCGACATGATGATTAACAGAGATTTATATTTCTGACAAATGTATTCTTGTCTTCTTAGGCGGGAGGGTCCGGTGAAGGTGGAACGGATATCCGGATTCCCACGTTTGGGCTCGCGCCATATCAGCTGCCGTCGCACATTGCGTCAGTTAAGGGCCGAGCGTGGGACCCCACAACACGTGGCCTGACCAATGGTCTCAACATCTACTCTACACACAAATATTGTTTCAATGAAGTCACCCGTGCGTTATTAACTTTAATGTCTGGCCTATAAATGTTCACACTTATCGGAGTGTATAGCATTAGTTCCTATAGCGGTTCAAGTGGATTCCGAGGCGTTCACGGGAGACTTCACAGGGGTTGACGATGGCGTGAATAAAAATGTGTGTTCACAATTATTAAGCCGGGGGGCTTTCTACGCAAGCTTATCTGCTTTCTTTGATTAACAAATTAAATATAGCCGTGACGTACACGTGACCTGTCAATGGAGACATTATATTTTTAGAAGCTCAGCGACGGGTATTTGTAAATAAAATTGTACTTTGTATTTAGTACAGCGACCTAACCTTTACCTTTTTGTCTAGTTTTGGGAATATGGCAAAAACATAGCTGCGGACAGTCGACCTGAAACAGATAAACTTTGAGTGTGGTCGAGAAGATAAATGCTGGCTGGGAATCTCCGGCCTGCGATGGAAATACGCGATCAGCGCTACAATCTCTCGTTAGCTCACGGACATTCGGTTCTGTGAGCTCATTATTCTATGTAGCCGTAAGAGCCGCATGCCTATGCGGCTCTTACAGCTACATAGAATAGCACCAATAACATCACCAAGATTCTATACGATCTCTCACAGGCTAATTCCAAATCCACAGAATACAGATGAAAACTTAAAAGGAATAGAACTGCGCAATTCATAACGATAACATTAATTTAAAAAGATAACGCGTGTGGAGCTACCGCCTAAGCGATCTTAGAGCTCGGCGGCTTGCCGACCCGAACCACCGGCGCGCAGCGGCTCAAGCCTGCCCATAAAAGAGTTATTAGGCTAGGCGCTCTCCAGCCAGCCCCCGTCCGATCCCGCGAAATCTGTAAATGAAAGTAAGTTTTACCCAAAATTATATTCATAATTATAAAGATAAGTATTTTTATACTAAAATACACTGAACATTGATGGACTTTTAAATGTTATAAAAAATTTAAATTATGTATGTATCTTAATGCAAAACAAATTCGTTCACGAGCACAAGTGCGCCGGGAGGAGCAAGACACGTTAGATGCGTTAAAGTCACGCAACAAAAAAGCGAAGCGCGCGGCGCGAGAGGGCCGCAGCCGGCAGCAGTGCGCGCTCTTGGTAAACAAACAGCCGCGCCCCTGGCGCCGCCGAGTCACATGTTTCAATGTGTTTTACATACAAAGGGTTGAACAAAGAGGAGTGCGGGCATTACACCTCCCCTTCGCCGCACCCCCGGAGCCGTCCCTCTTCACCATCAGAGATGTTCATTGCGTGTGGGTTCCACGCCGAGCGCATTGAACAGGATCAACGAGAAATTTTGCAAAAGCATAAAATTCAGAGCGCAGCTGCTCTGGCGAGGCTCTGCGTAAGTAATTGCGCAGCCCAAGAGTTAGAGCACGGCGCCAGCAACGGGACCGGGACTGGGTCAAACACTCGCGTGCAACGAGCGCGCGGCGGAGGTCTAGTCGGCGTCGGGCGCGCGGGTGGCCGCCCGCGGATATGCCCAGACATCACTTTCCTGTTACCCTGTACAATTGTCCCCTATGAGCTGTGTGAGATTTCAAAAAGTTCGCCCAGATTGCGTGAGCGCACGTGTGTTGCGGGTGCGGGTGAGTGCGTGTGCGTGTGCGTGCGCGTGAGTGCGGGGAGCGCGCGTCGCCCCGTCAGTAGTTCGCCGCGCGCCGTGCGGTTTACGAGTGTGTTTACAGTAGGTGCCGGAGTCGATTATCACACGTTGATCGCGAGTGTGAGTGCGATGAGGCTGTGAAAACTTATTTGCAAAATTTGTTAATTGATCAATTGATAATACCAACTTTAATTAAGGAAAGTGACACTGTCTTCACCCGAGCAGCTGCCGGACACTTCCAGCTCGCCAAGTAAGTACAGTTCGCGGCTGACCTGATTTTGTTGTTGTGCTCTCCCGCCTACGGGGACGGAAGTAAACTCGTTCTCGTGTACAAAGTCCGGGAAACATTTTGGCAAGATCTCCGGGAGAGACCCGGTCCAGCCGAGAACAAGCGCGTCGACGGCCGGACGCCTCGTCTCGTGCTGCATGCGGCTGGTAGTATAGCACACCGCTGCGGAAGCCGCTCCTATTGTCAAATAAATCTGAATAAATACATACTGCATTCATATCTGGGTTAAGATAATGTGCGGCGGCGATGGGCAGTACTTTGTATTTGTATTGACATTAGTGTTGACCGGCGCGCGTGTCGGCGGTTTTAAAACGCAAACAATTTGATTCTGAATAATATCTTCTATTATATATTTATATGTATGTATATATTTTTCAGAGCCAGTAATAATACATAAAATGTATTGTAATTCATATATTATCCACAGTGTTGGGATGTTATACATTTTCATTTCCGAATGCTGCGCGCCGTGCCGGCGGTGTGTGCAGGCAGGCTGTTACGATTGGATTCGGTCGCGGGTCGAGGGGCGCCTCCATTTCCTTCATATGATTTCTTGAATCATTGCGATTAGCGTCGGCACTGGCGCAGTTCTGCAAGTCTTTCTTTGAAACCAAAGTCAACGGTCACTTTCAGAAGAGAAAATTTTCTCTGCTCCGTCAACATTTATGTAAGCAACCGGAGCGCTGAAGTTGTACATCCAGCGCGGCGGTTGTGCCCGTAGTGCCAACTCCAGAAACTTTCTTCGCCCCAACAGCCTCGTTAAAGCCTGCCTCCTGCGTCACAGGCAGGTCGGGCGCGTGGGCTGCATTGGCTCGCGTGCGCGCTGGGGTTGCCTGTCTAATTTTACGTATGCGCGCACAAATTATTATATTAACGGCGCTTGACATTTCACAAGACGAGCGGGTCGTGCGTTTAATTATAGTGCGCGTACGCGTGGAGGCTAATTCGGGAGCGCTATTGTTAGGCCGCGGCACGCGCTGCCAGCCAGTGGCCGCCGCGCGCCAAACCTATTTACGAACTTCCTCCAACTTCACAACTTCAACCGCAAAGCACCGAGAAGGGCTTGTCTGTGGGTACTCGCTTTTTTCGGTCTTTCGTCTGTTGCCCGCGTTGAGAAAAGGCCGAGAAGCGTTCTGACGTGTCTTTTAGCGCTGGTGGGGGAGCGTCGTGAGAATTTAGTCGCTGCACGTGCAACATGCAATACCTCGTGATGGCGCCACCTCTCTAACTGCTTAATTCGCCAGCGTGAGCGCGCACTTACGACATCTGTGCAGCGGTTGTCGCCCCCTTGTCACGTATACAGTTGATGGGCAACATCAAATAATGGTAGAGCCAGCCGCAGCGCGATGGTTTTGCTCTTGTACCTGCCACTTTAACCTTCATATTTTATATACCTCTTCTTAATCCGTGGCTCCCGACAGCCGCCAAAATGATCGACATTGTCATCATGAATCAGACGAGGAACTCTAAACGATGCCCAAAGTGCAACAAAAATATAATAACTGATTCGCCGCGTCTGCTGGAACTCTGCACGACATTACTGCTGCTGGTGTATAAACCGCCATCAACAAACACGGGCATCCATCAATCACGTTCCGTATAGAACAGCCACTAACCTTACTTCACACACTTTATTTACTACTTATTTATTATAGGAAATCTCCCTACACTTAAGATTCCGTAGCCTTTCACTCCGCATGTTCGATGACGCGAAACCTGCAGCCCAATAAACTCTGAAAGATACAAATGATTTGACCATTCAATATTTTATAGCAGCACAATATTAGATCATGTACTAAGGTACGGTCTTTGAGCGAGGACATATGAAAATAATTTAGTGTTAAGTATGTCGACTTCTGTGCGATGTACTCGTGGATAAAAACCGCTAGGTGCCTGGTAAAAGCTCGTGGTGCCGCCTCGATTTGCTATGAATGTAGCTTGTTATTCTATCGTTCCTTGTATTGTATTAAAATAAAAACAAAAGCGATATTCTGTTTGTGTGTGTTGCGGGCAAAGGTTGTTAATGCCTATTATGCGTTCACATAACAAATTATACCTACATACAGTATTGTTACCTGTTATTTTCAAAGTATTTTCTGTATTCGATACAATCTTCCTCGTTATTGAACCGTGTTGCTTGTGGAGTAGCCTTGAGGCAACTTGCCGCTGCGGTCGCTTTTTTACCGATCGTTTTGTTGCAGGAGGCGCTCGCGCAGTGGGCACAACAGGAATGGCGAGTTGGGTGGCGCGTATGGGCGCGTGAAGCGGCGGCATGCGCGCCGCGCCGGCGCTGCTACTGCTACTGGCCGCGGCCGTCGGTCAGTACGCACCGCGCGCTCACCACGCGGACTTTATTCACGCAACGTTCTTCATTTCCCACACGCATTACGCAAATATCAACATATTTCACCAGAAAGGACATTTCGCGTTGGCAGTAAATCTTTCAAATTTAAAGGTGGACTTCGGTAACTAATGACTTTCTAATGATACTAAATACTATGTGCGTTTGTAGCTCCGCCGACAGCTATGGGAATGATTTTTTATATAATTTTATTTTTACGAAACCAGGATTTTACTGTTACCCAAATGTCATTGGCATATTCCCCGGGTTCGTCGCGGCAGGGTGCAGGGAGGGTGCAGGGAGGGTGCAGGGAGTGCATGCCCATTTCAGGAACTGGATGATTGTTGGCAGTTTCAGGTCACCCAGATGCTGACCTACATTGTTCATCGCGTACGTTTCATGGCGAGTCGTAGCGTGATCGCATACACATGAACCTGTTCTCTAAGACCTGGACTCTGTGGATCGTGTGTGAGGAAGAACCTGATTAAAGCTTTATAGAGTTATTAGTTATCTGTCGGTGATATTTTGGTCCTCCCCTATAGCCATATACAGGCTGCCGGCGGCAGCTCAATCAAAGGGAGCTTATCATCCAAGACGACACCCAGCGAACGAGTTTGAATTATCCATAGCACCGATTTCTCTATTTCCAGAACCATCGTTGAATGACGTTGGCTGCGGCCCGTAGTGATGCGGTCGGTTGGTGATGGACCCGTAACGACATCAGAAGTGTAAATGCAGATGTCTTTCGTGAATAAGGGGAGTTCTACAACAGGGATGTCGTTGATGTGGAGCGTGTGTATGTCGTTGATGTATGATGCGAGTTCGGATCTTTGGGGCGCGTCCCTCCTATGCCCGAACACTGAAGAATAAACTTCATTATGCAGGATGTCATCCGTTCGACAGCCCCCGTATGACGTAGCGTACACTCGTCCTTGTGGAGGTCGATGTCGAGAGTAAGCTATTCCCTTATCCTTCCGGATACACCGGACGCTTTCGTGCGGTGACGCGTCTCCGCAAATAGTAGCGCGCGTGCCGTGTGCGGTACGCAGGAAGTATGAATGGCGGCGCGCGACTCGCTGACTCACGCCTCGAGCGCCGCACTCCGCGAGCTTTAAAGTTTTTTATAGATTTCGGGTGCGAACCGTGCGCTCGCTCGCCTGCTCCATCTGGAGCGAGCAAGCCGCTTGAACTCAACCTCTTTTATAGCGTTTTACAAATTACTTCTGCTCAATACGCTAACATACAAAATAGTTTGTGGAGCAAAATAAAAGCGAACCGATACACGAAAACAAGGAACGGAGTTCCGACCGCAAGCGACGAGCCGAGGCGGATTTTATCCATCGCGGCACCTGTTACGAAGGAAATTGCATTGCATACCTCCACTACGAGCATTCGTTCCACTCCTCCCCTCTGCCCCCCTCTCCCACAACCACTCACAGGTAGTAATTACTGTTAGCGTAACTCGACGCCAATGTTACTGGGCAACTATACATATGTGAAGGAGCGTAATGAAGCTGTGATGCCCGGAGACGCGCTTGCTATCGCGCCAGGACGCCAGTTCGAGCAGCTGGCCGCCCCTTCCGGCGCTTTCGAGAAACGAATGTTATTTGTAGCGCACTACGAGGACACGTGGGCGTGGAATGCCTGGTCTTTTGTCCCGTGTAATCTGAAATCTACTTCAAGATGCGTTTTGTCGTCTCGTTCGGCTCCTTACAGCGAAGTTCGGAGGTTCTACTAGTTTACCGTAAAAAAAAATGGAGAAAAGCATGGAACAGCAATATTCGATCAGACGCGTGTATCTCAAAAGCGGGGAATACGACACTGAACACAATCGCTTGCCTTTCGTGTTCACGGAGAGCGTTCCAGCGCCGGCGCCTGCTCCTATCTCCTATCTCCTGTCTCCGGTCTCCCTACATGATGGTAAACTGCGATCTATCGTAGAGTTTATTACAATAATCTGGCTGGCTGCCTAACCAGCCTGCAGGCTGCTGCCGTAAAAACACTCAGGGTGTGACTACGAAGCTGACGTCATGACGTCATTAGTGTTAACTTTAAAAAAAACCTTCAGACCCTCACCTCTTAAACAAGTAAAACGGAGAGAAAGGCAGATAAGTGGAGGTGAAGATGTTCACAGGTTTGATGGCCAGCATGTTGTGCGGTCGGATCATATTTGATATTTTGAACACTTGCGTGAGGAGGTTGTGTGTGACGGTCCACGCCCTCGCGGACATTTACAGAGACATCTCGACATCTAAGTTATCAAAACCATTTAATGCGTTTTCAGCGCTTAAAGCTCTTCGTGAAGCTGGTGCAATCCCACTTATCGAAAAGTTCACAGCTGCTCAGAAGTGTGCCACAGCTCCGTTGTGGACACAACCTGAGGATAACAATGTTCATAGGTCGTTGAATATGCGTTCAGTAAAATGAAATAAGTCTATTCTAAATGACCAAGTTGTCACGAAATATCGACTGCTCCTCACACGACCTCCTGTCGCCTGTCGCTTGTCGCCTGTCGCATGTCGCATGTCGCTTGCCACCGCGCCCTGTCCGCAACGACACGTTCCGAGCAGAAGTTTGTCAGCGGGCAGCACTGCCGGTGCGGTCCGTCGGTGGCTGCACCGCCGCTACTTACCCGCGTTCTGCGCCACTGCTAAACACACTTTTTCGTCTTTTATAGTTTAAGATTCATTTATTTTCACAAGATTTCACTAACCGGTCACTTGAAAAATTGTAGTCGCTACTTAAAACTTCATATTTTGTGAGACCCTTCCGACGTCCAAATGTTTTGTTGGCAGACAAAGGAGCTAGGGTAGCGGCCAAACTGCATCAGAACTGAAAGTTACACGCCGCGCGACTGTACCGTAACACCGTAACTTCCGTGATATTGTGCCAGAGGGTGCAAAGATCGCCAAATTACACTGACAAACACAAGCGCTGCGTGATGGCGTTCCGCATGGAATAGTCATTGGATTTACTTAGCATAACAGTCTTTCATTTAATTAGGAGCGGGTACCACTCCCACGCCTAAGGATCCATACTCCGTAAAACTTCTTGATGTTAGGATAGATCCTCCCGCGTGGGCGAGCAAATAATTTTATACTAATAAAGGATTTCTGTCTGAAGAATTTTAAGTTTTGGTTGGTGTAGTCGGACATTGTCTAAAAAAACAGAAATGAAGTAATACGGGTTCCGAAAGTTTGTTAAATAGTGGAAAAATACGTCTCTAGTCGCAATTTGTGACAAGTTCAAATGCTTTTGGAATTTCGTTGTTTAAGATGTAGCTCGCTCCTGCCGGCTGCCAATAAGCACGAGTTGGCAGTCGCAACACGGGCGCGGAGCTAGAAGCCGCACAAAGTGAAATGAACCTTACGACATGTATATATATGAATGATTTCCTATTAAAACTATGAATCTGAAATATTTTGTGAAAGTTGATCATCGCTGAGGCCCATGCTCGGAATTTTACTTCGAGATCGAGTCAGGGCTGAATATATCTGTAGACGAAAAAATTAATCGTTAAAGGGCCCAGCTGATTGGTAAGTGGCAGTTGGCAGGCTACGAAATGCCCATAACAGGTGGCCTCTAGAGCCTTTAGATACTGGAGCGGAGACCACAGATGGGAAGTTCGGCACAGTTCAGCGTAAAACATCATCAGGTTAACAAGCTAAACAGTCGACCTTCACAGGGTCATCGGAACTGCAGCGCTGGCGTAGCACTGGCGGCAACCTTAACAACACTCTGTACGAATAGAGCCATGAAAAGACAGATAACATAACTTAAATAAGAACCGTGTAACAAGGGCTTTCATGTTATAAAAGCTTCAGTTCAGCATACTGTTGCTCATCCGAGCCCCGACATTGCAACAAGCACGCCGCGCACACGAGCCTGGACTGACACCTGTTGCAGCTTCAGCTGGCCAACGTGAATATTAGCCAGATTAGGGTCTCCGCCGTTTGCCTGGTCGCCAAAAGCTTGACGAATATTTGGTCTCTATGTACTAAATAAATATTACAACACATTCAAATCAATTACATCGAATCCCGGCTTGGAGGCACGCGCAGCCAACTCATCGGTCGTTACCCGAGCTGCTTCACGCCATGTCGGAGAGCCTGTAACAATGCTGTGTTCTTGTGTATAACAAACACACCAGTTACATACACAATGTAACATTTACAATGGTCAGCCACAACCCACAAGCCACAAATTGGTGCGCCAGCTTTGTTAGTTTAAACTGCAATTAAATGGGCATGCCTCGCATTAAATGTATTGAATGTGTGTACATGTGTTTATATCTTATTAATTATTATTATTTGATAATCAATATTAATCTCTTAGGACAAAATACTTGAACACTAATGAACACACGGTGAGTAATAACTTTCAAAAGATGAATGTGATACCCATTTGACCGCAGAAACATACAAAGCTTTTACACATATTTTCAAATTTAAAATATAAAATATTAATTTCATTTCATTATAATGTATTTGTTAAACAATAATTTGTTTTATTATAAATAAATCTGAATTTTGGATATTGTTTTTACTAGTGATGATAATATGAGATATCATAACATAATTGTCATTTCTGTAACATGGATTTTTGTATAGGATGTGCTAAATGTCGTTAACGAAACGAAGATGTCGACTTAGTGGTGTATGTCATTTGTCATTATTTGTAAACAACAAATTTGGTGTGTTCAAAAAGTATCGCGATTTTGTGTATTTTCAAAACTGATTTATTTATTCGTGAATATCTATTTTGTCCCCTTCGAAGTAATTATACACTTGTGCCAACGTTTTTTGCAATCTTCGAAGCACTTCAAAAATTCATTTTTTTGTATCTTGTTCAGCTCCTCCTACGATTCCGTCAATCGTGGCGTAGCGTCGTCCTTTCATAGGTCTCTTCAGTTTCGGGAACAAGAAAAAGTCACGGGGGTCAGATCTGGGGAATACGGTGGCTGCGGTATCATTAGTGTGTTGTTTTTGTCCAAGAAGTCGCGTACAAGCAGCATTGTGTGAGCAGGGGCGTTATCGTGATGCAAAAATTTGGAGGATTGCTTTGCGCAAATTGCGCATAACTTGCAGGTAGTATTACTTATTCACCGTTCTACCCTGAGGCAAGAACTCAAGATGCACCACACCCCTGCAATCGAAGAAAACTGTAAGCTAAACTTCGCTATACTTTTTACACAGACCGCAAGTATCTACAATTGTAAATAAATTGTAAAATAGTAAATGGCATTAAAAGACAAGCGGTGTGATTAAAGGGATGATGAGATGGCAAGTGCTTTTCTGATTTTTATTCAAAATTAAGAATGGGTCTTTTAATATTAAGATAGGGGAAGATGATGGAAGAGCGTACTTCAGGGGTCAACTGACGCTTAAAGAAGCCAAAAACTTAAATAATTTTAAGCTATGTAAGAGTTGCGTGTACAGAGAGGGTACAAAGAGTAATGTTGAGCAGGCAATGCGCGCATGGTCTCCGTGGGAGCGGCGGCTGTGCTTCGCGGCGCCGTTCTGCATGAGATTGCTACTGGCAGGCGCGCGCGCAGCACGCTTGGGCGGGGGGGATCCCCATGCTATCCTACACGTCTTTTTACAAGTGAGTTTATTTCTTAAAATAAAAATATTTTATTTTACATACTATACATTTTATAGCATACATAAAAGTAGTAGTACCTATTGGCATTGACTGTTACATAACCATATTATTAATAAGTGTTTCCAACACAAATTTTATTATTCAAATTAAACGTGTACAGAAGTTATTAAAATTTACCGAACTAATCAATAGTTGATAGGTATAGAAGCTTTAAATGTGGAAATGTTTACCTCGTCTACTGCCTATCCAAATAGGAACGATTTCAAATAAAATAAATAACCTAATGATAACATAATATCAAGTGTTTATAATATTTTGATCAGTACATATTAAGATTAAATATTATTTACTATCTATGCCTGCAGACTTCGCACTGAGAAAAAATAAATTATTGTAACATGTTCCAGACGACCAGTTTATACAAGTTCTTATTTAATAGGCGTACAAGCGTTTAAAAGTTTGTGGCTGGCACTAGTTTGAAGTTATCCAATAACTAATCTCCGTCGATATATGTTGTAATTAAATCACTATCTGTAAACTTTTTCTTTGTCATCTATTGCTATTTTATATCAGGAATTCGCTGAATGCGGGCAACGTCCTATAGAAGATTTGAAATAAACGTTAAAGGTTGTTGCCAACAAATTAGCTATACATTCATCTTTTTACAGTATTTACCACCCGTAACAAATACCTTACCGTATTAAAAAGGATATTGGCTAGCCAATGTCACGTATGTGTAGTATTTTTTAATATATTTTACTTTTTATTATGTACTCTCTCAACTGCCCTTGCCCTTTCCATCATGTCTTCCATCATGTCCATCTCCATCCAAAGGTTATCTGGTAGAAATCGCCCTGAGCGATGAGACCGCCTGTTGTACCGCCTGAACCTCTGGGTAAATAGTTTAGTTACAGTTACTATCCATTTTTTGTTTTTAAATTTCGTTTTAGATGTTTTTCTTATTTATATACGTAAATAAATAAAACGAATAAATTGAAAAGGATACGTTTTGGTTATGAAATTGAACGAACGAATTATTATGTTAATCCACTACGACTACGCATGACGATTCTTTAAGAAAAATTTACAATTACATTTTTGCGAGTCTATTATATCAATTACATCGCGGACTTTGAATTGTAACGCAGCTGACAATTCCAATAATTCTTTATAGATTTTCTGCATATATTAGCCCCAAAAAATTTTCGATGGAGTTAAATTGCAGGGTCGAAGGGACGTTGTCGGAATTGGTCAGATTATGCGATCGAGAAGTTTGGTTTAACATGTATCCGTGACCGTGTGACTTGTGACATCGACATCTGTTGGAAAACAAAGTTCATGTTTAGTAATTCTGTGCTTTATTTTTAGATCGTATTTGCTACTACTTACAGCAGAGGTTTCCAGACTTATTCTATCATTGACTACTTTAAAAATTTATCTGGTTCCGGTGAACATCTCGCAGCTTTATTTTTATCATGTTCTCTACATACGACAAAAATATGAAGATTCGAAGTAAGACAAGTCTCAAAACGTTACACAGAATAAGAAATATGAGTTTTTATAAGTAACCGTCGCTGGGCTTCTTAAAATATTATTCTTTTAATATATGAAGTCAAGTCAACATTTCAGTTCTTTACTTTCAAAAGTAGATATATTTTTATGGACGCCTGCATACGAATGAACCTATATTTTTTGACATGCCATGGTTGACCTTCGTCGAGTCCCCTAGATCCCTTCGAGAAACATTGAGTAAAATAGTAATAATATCCAAAAAACTGCAATGATATAAAACACTCAAAATAATAAAGTAGGTCAATGTAATCTTAAGCATGATACCTCAAAACATGGTTTGTTGTAACATTAATTACATTTACCAAGTTCACATGGACCCTTACATAG
>DWIC01000163.1:0-14527 GCA_018248135.1 Battus belus
GTCCATGCACTACACGTTACTCATCCACACATAGCGGATCCGTGCCGCTCACCAGGTCATACTCGATGCGAAGTAGGAGTAGGTTAAGTTTAGTTCACGGACCACGGTTCCGTGCTCATTGTCCGATGAAGCTGTAAGAGCCGCATAGGCTAACAGCAAAAACATCAACAAGAAAAAAAAATAACACATGCAATAATAGATTATCAAACAGCTTGGATCAGTTGCAATACAAAGTCCAACAGAAAAACAAAATAGTATTATTATGATTATACATATTGTGATTAATTAATTTTTATAGCATTAATCAATTTATAATATCAATATGTACATTGGTATAAATATGAATGTATATGTGTGTCAGAGGAAAATAACTGGACAGTATTTTTTTTTAAAAATGTTCAATTTAAGCTTAACTAACATGATTTTATTGATTGTAACACAGTTTGTTATACAAAATCAAAATGAGTTATTTTGATTACATGCCATGGTGATTCTACCAAAGAAAACTTAAAGGGTATTTATAACTTTAAGTTTTATAGTTTTAGAATATATTGAGATAATAATAGTTATTCACTATCAATTAAGAGTACAATTAATTACAATAATTTGATGTAATTAATTAATAATTTGATACACTAAAAGTAAATTAAACATGTCTACTGCAAACTAATCGACTTAGCTGAGATTGACTTTACTATGTTTATGGGTCTTTGCTCTGACATATATATATATATATATTCAATGAACGAAATTGCTATGTATCTGAATGATCAATTAAAACATACATTTTCTGCATAAAGTTTGAGACATCCTTGAAAATGTTCTTTTTGAGGGGATGATGATATTGTATCCCTGCCACGATGTGGTGACTCCTGAGGAGTTGAAGTGACAACAGCTCGATCAGATGCCAGCAGAAATGATCTTTCAGCATCATCATCATTGTGTTCCTGAAAACAATATTATTTTTTTATTATTAATTACTATTATTTTTGCTTTAACATGACTGTGATAAATATAATTTGTATTCATAATAGACCTGTACATAGACCATAATTTATAAATTAAATTAAATAAGTATAAAAAACCCAAGATAATTTTCCAACATTCTAGATAAAATCTCAAATTCTTCGTGAACTAGTTTTAACAAAGTAATAAACATTTTATCAACTTTTAAATGTACCTCGTCTTTATTTAGTCGATTTTTTTGCGGTATGAGACTTCTCCTTCGTAATGAACTGTTACTGCTCGCGCCAATACTGTTTCTTGTTATAGGAGTTGATATTAAAATACTTTCTCTCATTTTTATTATAATTAATGTTACTTGTGTTACGTTAATTCATTACACATTTACAAAAGTAGAACAAAGTTTGTTTAAATAATAAAGCAAATTAGAGCTTTTTGACAACAAGAACTAGAGTGTTTATAAAATTCAAAATGTAACTGATTGACGGTTACACCAAAAGTCAAAACCGATCTTACACATGGTTCTGTCTTTTGACTACGAAGACTATACAATGAGTGACAAATATTATCAATTCGTCTACAAACATATTTTTAAATGGATAAAATAAGAGTAAGTCCCAGGCAATATTAACATTTTCCCATTATTTGAAAAGTTTTATTGCTCCGCCCAGCTTCAATTTCAGCCAAAATTTTGTGCCAATAAGCATGTCGAAAATTCGAGACAAATATACATGGTTAAATGAAAATTAAGAGGAAGATAAATCTTTCGTTAGATAAATATTACACAAAAATGAATATCTAAATTTTTTCTGGTGAACATAATTTTAAAAATATGTTAATATTTGTGAAGATGGAGAAACAAAGTATTTCATGCGAAATTATGAAA
The DNA here is from genome assembly GCA_018248135.1 of Battus belus. Taxonomy (NCBI): domain Eukaryota; kingdom Metazoa; phylum Arthropoda; class Insecta; order Lepidoptera; family Papilionidae; genus Battus; species Battus belus. The sequence continues at coordinate 1,850 of DWIC01000163.1, forward strand.
TTGTGTCTAAACCCACAGATTCGAATATATTTGTATTTTAGGTTAATCTATATGGAGGAATCTAATATCTATTTGAATATGTAACTATTTTTGCCTAAATAGCTAAACAGCTATTTATTATAGCTAGTGCATAAAATGGTTCTTCTATTTAATATGCTGGGTATGAAAATTTCACTGATTATTTATTTTTAATAGAGGTCATTGCTGTCACTAGTAAATGTTTTTTTTTTTAATTCATAGCCATCAATATAAATAAAACAATCTTTAATTGTTTATTGTTTGCAAACTCGCCTACAACTTGAAAAATAATTAAGTCTCGTACAATTTTGTTTTCAATAATTTATTAACATAAAAATAACATGTTCTTTATTGTAATTATTAATTTTCATAATATTACGGCGTTAACGAAGAATATCATAAAAATCTAGCGTGGGTTATATACTATGCGTATGTGTATCCCAGGAGGAGAGGGGAGTAATCTTGTTAAAAAATAACCAGATCTAGATAGATATTATATTCTAAAAAACTGTAATTGACGAAAATTAGGTAATTGCTATACAATGCAATAACACATTATTATTATTATTCACTTTACACAACAGAACTGTAACCTAGCAACTACGTGACTTTTTCTTCAATCCGTTAACCATCTAAAATGAGGTTATAATGACATTTGGATTCCAATTTATATAGTACGATAATAGCAATCTCTCGAGCTGGGGTTCGGCACTCTTAGATGCACTCAAAACGGAATGTTTAATATGTATCTAGTGATGTCCAAAATACTCCCTTGGAAGCTTTTATACCAAATCACTCAAAGGAATAGCAACATAAGCGACCCAAGAGCGTGGTTGCTTTTTTGCATTTTAATGAAAATGGCACGCAACCACACTCTTGAGTTTCATTAAACATCTAATGAAATCTTTAAAATATTTAGGCGAAGCAACCTTTTTATTGATGAAGCTGTAAATTTTTGGTAAAATGAGCTAAATCATTAAGAGACATCGAAATATGAGGAGACACATCTTTTAAATGTATTTCGATTTGTATTAGGTTTTATAATGTATTTTCGATACGGATTATATTACAACTTTCCTCAACTATAATATTACTTTTTTGTATTACAAAATATTTTAATCACTATAACATTATTAAAATCATTAGAAAAGTTAAACATTTTGTAAATCTACGCTACTAGCCAAAAATCTCTGCAGTTTGATTGCAATTGTTTAATTAATGATTAGTAAAACAGATACGGTTTTTCATGACAAATATGGTGAAGAAAATAACATATGCTATAAAATTGATATTGATAATTTTAATCGAAAACATTTATATTACATATTCTTTAATTATATTACGAAGTCGTTATATACGCTATATTTTTTTATCTGTATCCTCAGCTGTTTGTAAACGCCGCGCTTGTTGCCAACTTCCCGTCAGTCATTTTATTTGTTGGTTGTCGGTTTGCGGAGGGCAAAATCAGTAAAAATCTTTGTCATCTGCTGTTAATTTTACCTGCGCCATCATGAGTACCAGTATGCCTGAATTGGGCTCCAAGATAAGCCTAATATCGAAAGCAGATATCCGCTACGAAGGAAGACTTTTCACCGTCGATCCTCAAGAATGTACCATCGCTTTGGCGAACGGTAAGTTGACAAATGAATACTCTTATCTTGTTATGTTGGCATATATTATTTCTAGAGCGTATAGATTTAACTCTTATGATAATTTGTTTCACAAATATGTCAGTAGCAGCTACTTTCAGAGGTTTATGTTGATGTATATTTTATTTTCCCTCCTATAAGTTCTTGTCTACAATGAATCTTTTCTACTTAGTTTAGTAAGGTCCTGGGCATTTAGTTGTTGTAGTAATGTTCCATTTGCATATTTATAGTTAAAAAATCTTATGAAAAGCCGGTTAAAACGAAACTACCCTCTTTATATGTTTGACCCGCCTTTTAGTCCGTTGTTTTGGCACTGATGACGTTGTGACGTTTACATAAAAATATCTGTAAACAACTTGTTTGGTTTTGGTAGAAAGTTATATTTTCGCTATTACAATTTAACTAACAATTTTAAGAAAGAAAAATACTTGAAATATTGTAATAGGTAAAATGTATATGTTAGTTTCGTTTTGATACTTCAATTATAAGAAGATTAAAAAGGAGTCATTGATTTAACTGATATACTCTTATATTGGCATATATTTAGTTTTTTTTATTGTGGGTAGGTGTATTTATACTTGATGAATAATTTGTTTTCAATAAAGAATTCGACAACTTATAAGTTGATATAATAGAAAAGTTTTTTTTTAACAGTGCGTTCATTTGGAACAGAGGACCGTGAGACACAATTTCCTGTGGCACCTCAGACTCAAGTCTATGACTACATCTTATTCCGAGGATCTGACATCAAGGACATCAGAGTGCTTAATAGTATTACTTCTATTGTTAATGATCCAGCCATCATGCAGATGTCAGTGCCTACCAACCATGGATCTGGAAATAATCAAGGACAATATTCCGGGCAATTCAGTCACTCTGTTTTGGGCCAGGCAAACCAGTCATATGCACCGTATCAACCAATGTCGGGATTTCCACCAAGTGTTCATGCTCAACTTAGCAAGTCGAGTGAGTTGTCTCCTCAAACATCAGTGGACTTGGCCCCACAGCCTCCTCCAACTACTGCTCCCATTGGATCAGGAGTGATTCACCATGGCAATCAAGTGAAAGACCAAGGTTTATTTAATTACGAAAATGTCAGCTTGGCTTTGTTCTATAAGCTACTTTGCGATTTTTACCAATTCACAAGTAAATGTTTCATTTTACAAATAAAATAACAACTAACAAAATATTACTAACTGAAAGTATTTGGAAAATGTTTGCTTGTGAATTGACCACCCAACTTTTGTACACTTTTTTTCATCCACCTTCATTGTATAATTTATATTCATATAGTTGTCTTTCATTCACTACTAAATATAATTACTTATGTTTATTTCTTAATCTTCATTTTCTACTATCAAAGTATCACATTATTATATTAGTGACTTATTAATATACATATTACACTTCTTATTTCTTACTAATTGGAAACCTAATAAGATTTACATTTATGTAATTATTATAACTAATTCACAATATAGTTGTAGTTGTTTATAAAAACAAGTATCCCTAAATTAACATCAGAAAATCGCAATATACAGTTTCTTTTCCTTGGTCTGTTGCTTGTGCAAAAAATATAAAATTTCAATTGTAAAAAAAAAAACATTTTGTTTGTTTCTCATTACCTTTATTATATATTTCCATTTATGCTTAGACTGTGCTCTGCTTTGTTGCACTTTTCTGTAATATAATTTTTTATTCATAATAAGTACTTTAATGTTGATTTTCATTAACTTAATTTTCTTGCTCTACTTGATGAGACTGGTTAATAAATTTCAAATGTAAACCCATGATCATGTAAAAATTAGCTTTAAAAGTTATCATTCTTTGTAATGTGTATAAAACACATTGAATTCATTCGTTTTAGTAAAATTTGTGAATTTGCACAGTTAAACTGTTTTTTAATTTAAAAAGGTTCAATGCTGGATCTTATTGGAGGTGGGGCAAACAATAATTCCCGTTCTGGCACCCCTGCGGGCCATAGGAAAAGTCCAACTGCTGATCAAGGCACTCAGGTAAATTTAATTTGTTTATATCAGAGGCTCCCAACTATTTTTTATATAAGACCACTTTCGATATTTAGCTGGTTCTGGTGGTCCCTCTGCTGCTGCATTTATTCTATTTTCAAACTTGGCTTGAAGTCCACCATTGGATGTTTTTCTATAGCTGAAATTTTATTTATTTGTTTTTAATATTATATTGTATTAGGGGGGGACCATAAAGAAATATTGCATTATTAAGTCACTCGTTTTGTGTTGACAATTGCTGGATACTTTTTGATCAAAGACTGGTTTATTAGTTTCAATTGTTCACAATAGACATCTGCATTAACAGTTTGTTCAGGTTTTAACATTTCAAAGTGAATAACTCCAATGTATTCCACCAAATGTAATGCGTTTTTGGGGTGTAAACCTGGCTTTGCAGTAGTTCACGGTAATTAATTTCGGCTGAGCCACAGTTTTTTGGCTTTCGGATTGTGGTACAGGATCTATATTACATCTCCAGAGATCAAGTAATTAATAAACGCGGATCTGTATGGTGCCATTGAAGCAATATGTTGCAACTGATGGACCAGTTGGTTTCATTTTTTTGGGACAGATTATGGCGGGCCCAAACACCGGTTTCGCTTATTTTTACAATCGACGCTAAATGTTCTTGTATGATTGACCTAGGTTTAAAAGTTCCTCAATTGTTTGACATGGATTTGCTTCATTTTCATTTGCGTTTTTGGTCTACCTTATCAATGGGCATGCGAGAGATCAAAATTGCCTGATCTGAACTTGGAGAACCATCTTTGGTATTTTCGAACTTGCAATATGCTTAGATAAATAACGCAAATGTTTTTAGTAGCAGTTGCGGTATTGCCCGTGTGAAACTCAAAAATCATGTAATGCCGGATATGCTCTTCTGGTATTTGGTTGGCCATTTTACTTTAAATTGCAAAAAAAAAGTCTAATACTTAACTATTCAGAAGCAAATCTTTGACACGCCTTCCAAGTACATAATGAGCTACCAAATGACAATCAAATATGACATGCTCAAAAACGACATTACTTTTCGGTCCCTCTAATTTATAAATAAAAATATAAGTGTTTGTGCATTATCATAATTTAGTTCTTGATTTGTAAGTCCTCTATGCAAGAATTTAGGTTTAAAAATATGTACTTGTTGTTAATCTTTGCACTATGCTTGCAGGTTTGTATCACAGAAATTATGATAATCATAGAGTGCTCTTACAGGTGGGTTCAGTAGCAGGAAGCTCGGGTCAGCGTGACAGTCGTCGCGGTGGCGTCCAAAAATCAGGTCAGCAACGTGCGAGGCCGAACTCGCGCACTCGTCAACGACTGCCCAGCGGTGGGTCCGCCCAATCCAACGCCCCGTCTTCCCAGCCCCAGACGTCAGCTGCGCCCTCACAGCAACAACAGCAGCAGCTCCAGCAACATCATCACCGCCAACCTGGTAATAATCTTTTAGCTAAAATACCTCACATTCAGCAGATTAGTCATAAAATTTTCTGCTTGGTTAATGATAATAAAACTATTAATGAGGATAATGATTTTGGAGAGTCTTTATTAGCTATTAAAGTTTAGGTCTACTCAATATTATAAAAAAAAATTAGGTAGGGAACACTATCTATTGGTGGTAATAGAGTAATAATTGGGCTACGGAAATTTATTGTCTATGTTTAAACCTTTGATCACACCATTTTAAATTATAATGCTAAATGTGTAAAAAACAATAAACTAAAATAGTTTTTTCTGTTCAGCCCATATATTATCACTAGCATATACATCAGCATAAGGGCAGTAACCAACCATTGCAAAGTAAAATTGCTTCCTTATGATGAAATGAAGTTGATAAAATAAATTATAATTTAAACGTTTGGCAGGCCGCATTAGAATGTTTAAAGAGTGGTATGTTGCTTATCCTTGGTTTAAAGGGAACAGTGGATTTACAAAATTTTGTTATGTTTAGCACAAGGATTCGGGCGGGGAGGAGGCGGCTGGCGCGGCAGGCCTCGTGGTCGTGGACGCGGCTTCGTGCCCCGCAACAAGAATACTCTCAAGTTTGACAATGACTATGACTTTGAACAGGCCAACACCGAATTTGAAGAACTGCGCAGCCAACTTGCCAAGACAAAGATCTCTGATGGAGAACCTACTAAAGTAGAGGTTACACAAACATTACATTTCTATACCTTTTGTGTTGTTAACAATATATATATACCGGGTAGGGGAGAATTAATACCGAGCTGTTTACAAACCCTTTACAATACATTCACAGGATCGCATCTATTTAAATTGAATATGAATCATGAAAGCTTATGTAAAGGATTTTGCTTTTCTACACTCTGAAATGATTTTTTTGCCATTATTTATTTGTGCTTTACTTTACCTCATATGAAAATTTCCATCTCATTGGAAATATTGAATATATTGGATCATGATTGAGGAAATTTCTATTGAAAAAAAAGTTTGATTTTTGATATGTACATATTTACTTGTTATATAGGCATGTCCAATTAGACTGTTGAGTTTGTTTACTAATGACACTTGCTGACTAATCTTATTTTGTTTTAAGGAATAGATCTATTTGAAGTCACTGAATGAAAATTTTAAGTGTGCAGTTTTTTTATTTTTGAGGTTCCTATTTGACGCAAACAATACTTGTTTTAATAACAATAATTATTTTTATAGTTACTTGTGAAATTGTTTAAAACTTATTGACAATTTTATTTACTTTGAGGAATAGGTGGAAAATGTTTGTTAAACTATAGAGATAATAATGTCACAACAAATTCTCCCATTGCCTATAATGGCTAATTGTGATCATAATAGGACTGTTTCTTTATTTTACATGATATCAATAAGTTTTAGCTTAATCATTTATATATACTTTAAACCTACTAGAAAATGGGTTTTTGTTACAAATCTATGCCCATGAAATATAAATAAATTTATTATTTAAATTTTAATAACTGAATTTAAAGTTGATATTTAATTTTTAGAACTGTTTATAATTTTATGTGTATATTTTTGTATCTTTGTCTGTATATATTTTTAAAACTAATATATATACTATATATTTACAGAATGTAAAAGAAAATGTGAATTTTAAGGTTGAAGTAGTACCCAGTGAAGTCGACAAAAAAGATGATTCAGGAAATGAAACTGGTGCAGGAGAGCCAGAGGTTGACGAGGATCCATCTGCCTTCTCTGGTTATGACAAGAATAAAAGCTTCTTCGATAACATCTCTTGTGAGGCCGTTGAAAGGTAATAATTATAAAAATAATTTCTAATATTTTCCTTTTGTGATCTTTAAGTAATTAGACAAATTTGAGAATTTATTTAAAAACATAATTAACTGCTATGACATGTTCTGCGACAGTTGTACGCAATGGTTCTTATAAGAAAACTCTAGGTTATTCGAACTGCAATAGAGACAGCTGTGCACAAGACTATGCTGTGATTGAATCAAAAATGAGCAGATCAGCATAAGAAATAAGGTGATCAACATAGCTTAAAGCTCGAGCAAACATCGGCTATTGGGGCCAAGAGGTTCTCAAATGAGAAATATAATGTACTGACCATATAATCACGGAGGCCTATGCCGATCAGTGAATGTCTACCAGATGATATGATAATAACGATAGTGATTTTACAAAATACTTATTTAGTTCATTTTCATACATTTTAATGGGATTTATTACAAATATTTTTAGTAAATTGTACTTTATGTAACAGGCAGAAGAAATACAGAGTATTTTAAGCTGTCATTAGATGTGGTATTATTTCAGATCGAAAGGTCGCAGTCAGCGAACAGACTGGCGTACAGAGCGCAAATTGAATTCGGAGACGTTTGGAGTGGCATCGGCGCGTCGCGGCGCCTGGCGCGGACGTGTCAACTGGCGGTACACTCAGCATAACATGCACAACATGCATAACCAACATCATCAGCCGTAAGTATACAATTACTGTACACTCATACCAATTTTTGTCTTAATACATTTAAAAAAAAAAGAGATAGTAATCTTTTGGTGAACAGAGGTGGATTGAAATGCTTTGCACATGTTGTTAATATCATATAAATTCGTAGATACAAAAGTGATTCAGGTATATCCAGGGGTTTTTGATTGGCTCTATGTGCGCCTACATTGACATGAACATAAAGTAAAGAACAAAAATGGATGTAGGAAGATATTTTGTGCTCAGTGACATTTGTTAAAACTCCCATATTCTAGATTCAATATTTTCACCATTTTTAAGTTTTGTATGGTAGAAATATAGCTGCAGGGATGGTGTCTCCTGGAAAAAGTTAAAGTTTGAATATGAGGAAATAGTTTGAAAACCCCTGATCTAAACAATGTTTTCCATGTTGTGTTAAAATTGATGACTGACCAAGAGTATTCTTTAGGTTTGTTGATTGTAATGGTGCGAGTGTTAAGGAGCAGTGGTCACTGCTGACGATTAGTATGTCCTACTTCCCCAGCTGGCGAGCCATGCGCGGTCCGCGCGGTCGTGGCAACAACAACTTGCGACAGCCGAGATCCACGCCTGCGCCTTCGACTCCTTCTACGCACAACGCACAGCCTGCTACCGCCGTAGGTATGATCGTTGAAATTTAAAAACATTATTTAAGGACACGCAGTATTGAGTCAAGGCAAGAGTGAACAGGCATTATTTGAACTTGCGTGCTCCACCTTGGATCTCATTGTTGCTTCCCACCAGACAAGATTGAGGTCAAACACACTCAAATTTTTGGTAAAAAAAAAGAATCGTCGATTATTTTAACAATAACCAACCTACAACCTGCTCGGAATGCAGATCAGCTGAGAAGAGCCAACCAGAGACTGTCATCCTTTTTAAATAAAATCAAGAATGTTTTATGTATAAGTTTTAGTATCAACAAACCCAAGTTCTTTTTTTATATTTTATATATGTTGGTTGGGGTTGGGTTTGGGCAACTGTTAGAAAACTAATATATAATTTCGAATAATTAATACCAAATTAAATTTAAAAATGCACTGAGACTTAAAAACGTCATAAGCTTCCAATAGCAAAAAAGTTTTAAAATAGTAATTACTAAATAATATATTTTTTTTGTGTTACTACCATGCACTCGTTTTAACTCTTACCTTTTTCTTCCACAGCAAAGTAGGAGACTGCCATAATGAAAGAAGTATTGCTGAATCTTAATTTATTATCGCAAGGACTATCGCAAAGAAAATAAGTAACGGGAAAGTGTTAGGTGATTGAAGTGCGTTGTGTAATCTATTTAAAAGCTTAAGTAATTGCGGGAAGTAATTGGGTTTGTGATTTAATGACGTTGGACAATATTTTGGTGTGATAGTGTTGTATCCAATTAATGGAAGGTGACAGCAGGTATTCCCGCAAGAATGAGAGAACAAATCATCTACGTCCATGCACTTAGTGTAGTATAATTGGTTCAGGTGAGCGAAGCTTGTTCACCAGTTTGGGCAGTTTTATTGACATCTCTAAATTTTGGCAGACATATATAGAAGTTACGTTAGGCAAATGTTCTGTGATTCCACATGTTGATATGAGAATGATTAGCTTGTAAATTCTAGTAAGACTATGTGTCGAGCCCCTGCCTAGTTTAAAATGTTTTCTATTGTACCCATTGAGTTGTATATTTTCATAGCTTTTCACATATACACTTGTGCCTAAAATGTAATAAAATGTTAGATTTTTAAACTTGTTTCTTCATTTTTCAAAAGTTGTTGCATATATTTTTAATAGCAACAAGTGAATGCTAAAACAGCAGTCCTATGAAGTATATAAATAAATTCTAGTGATTTAGCTTACGGAGATACCTCGAGCATGTTCAGATTGCTCTGCTGGCCAGAAATTGCACGAATTTTGTAGGTAGATGAATGAAACTACTCAAGGTGTCTTTGGCTTTAACTTAGAAATTACTTGAGTGATTTGTTGACTGTCATTTTATTGTTAGTTATTAAATGTGAGTGCAGGAAGTGCTGAACTAATCCTTGGCAGTATCGCTGGGTTTGTAGTTACTGTCGCAAAGTCTAAATTGACTATTGTATTAGTGAAATTTACTGTCAAGCGATGCTGTCAAATTTTTGGCTACAGACTTAAGCTCTGAAATTGTATATTTTTAGTATTTTTCAAATCTCCGTTATGGGAAAGTATTGATCCTGTATGAAACAAATCATAAGAAAAAAAATCAGTGTAAACAGTTTTCTTTGGAACTAAATTTTAGATATATTTCATCACTACAAAACGATATATTTATAAATCTGTAATTTAAAAACTGTACCTGGTGATTGTATTAATATGGGAATATATACATTTACTACAAATCTTCCATTATATAGCTGTGTTTTCATTTAAATCAAACAATAAATTTTTGATTTTTTCATATTTTATTGCAAATAAAAATAAAAGCTGGTACAAAATGTACTATAATATATAAACATTACAACAACAGACACAAACACAAATATATTAGGATGAATAGAAAATAACGAACAAATTTTATTGTAAGGACATTTTGTATTCATAATGTACTTTTGTCATATTTTTGTATATGATAGAAACTTCTTAAAGAACTATGGTATTTCAAGTATGTTGTTGAAACTAGTGAAGGTACTGACTTATATTTTAATCGAGAAATTTGTAATTAGTTCATAATTACTTCATAGTTTTGAATTTCCATCATTTATAGTGAACATTGGCGCAATGGTTACCATGTAATAGTGTCTTACTAGACAATGTTTAAAACTTACTAACAATATGATACATAGTACTTCATACCCCTATGTTAAATCATTATATAAAATATTTTATAAAATATAAATGCCCTTGCACACTATTTCTAATGAAAAGAATATTTACACAAACATCCTTAGCAAATACAAGAGTATTATCGACCATATAAGTATTAAAAATGTTTTTATATTGTTATAGAATTAGCATCAGATACATAATTATTTGAGCCTTATAAAGTACACTAAGTTTAACTTCATCCTTATGGGCTTCTGACTTTGAATGACTACTTTTACATTAAGTTCAATCCATTATTAAAACTTCACCTTAAAATCCTCGCCTCCTACTACATACGTATGTCGAAATTATATTAAGGTAATTAAAATTATTAATTGCAGTGGCAATTGCCACTAATTAATGAGCAATTTGCTTGAATCATGTATTTTTAAAACTAAATCATTCAGAAAACTTGTGTGAGAAAAGCACAATGATCGCCACTGTTAAACTTCACAAGTATTTATATTTATTCACATGCTTACATAGTAAATATTAATATTAAACATGTATGTTAGTATGAATTTATGGAATATTGCAACATCTAGAGTGGAATAAATATTGTTCTTATTTTTTTTGAGCAACACAACAGTATTAATCTGTACATTTTGAAACATGACAAAACGGATTGAAATGGATGAAGCTAAATTTATTAATACAAAAGCGTTACAATGGTAAGTAGAACTGAAACAGATTGTAAGCTTTATTCCTATAAGCGTATGGTTCAATTTCCCATAGATGAAGTTGTATCCTGCACATAAATTCGAGCATTTTCGTAGTGTAACATCTGCCGATGCTGTGAGTATGCTGTGGCGCCTGTATTATTTTTGTGGACATTGACTTAACCGCGCCATTCCCGAGGGGGCTGGCCGTTTTCCACGACCCACACTGAGCCACTTTGCCCTTTCATTAGAATCTCTATGAGAGCTCTACCAACATGCTCGGGGCTGAAATGGCAATGTATATATACATTTTATTATACTGGATGAAGTCCTAAAACTAAACGTTTTAAAGATATTATATAGCTGATTAGTCAGCAAAATTCTTTTTTTTACACATCCAATTTGCTACAGGGTAATTTCTAAATTCTGTAACACTCAGAATATTATATATACAATATAACCTTTTAAACCGATATCCAATCACGCTGTATGAAGTGACCACTCTCAGTGTTGCATAAATTATTTTTTGTATTAGATAGCGACAGGCCAATAACTTCTGGCAGTATGCAGGGACAGATAGTAAAAACTTCGTAACCTTTTTTCATAATACTTTACCATCAATTGTATTTTTATTATTCCAGAAACCATTAATTTTTGAATAGGCACACATTAATTGAGAGCCATTTACTCAACTTTTTAAACTGAAACATTTGCTTGTCTGAGAGTGGAAAAACCGAGAGAAAGAAAGAGCTTAAATATACATAATAGTATGGCCATTTCAGATCCTGAATTTAAGTGGAAAGATATAATTGTTAAGAAACAAATTGGTACCAGTTTCTCTACTTTTCTCAACTATGAGATGCTTTTTGTTGAGTTATGAATTTAGCTATAGTATGAACATAATTGATGATAACAGTTGGGATGGAAATTTTTAGATATTTCCTTCGGAGGCACCGAGTAACCCATACAAAAAAGCCCTGATTGTTTGGATATTTGTAATCAGTCCTGGTAACTCACCTCTGCGTCTTGCAGTTCATGTGATCTCGTTGCCAAGCAGCCTCGTATTCAGATGACATGAGCTGTTTTCGGATCTCCTTCACGAGTCCCGTGTCTGTGAGTCCTGGACACAGGACCATACTTCGTACTCCCGTCAGATTCACATGATACTGATCCTGTGAATTGAGCACGTATTACGTTCCACATATTACAAAAGCAATTTAAAATGAAAGGAGTCTAAAACATTTAATAACCTTAGACCTGTTTCGGACTGTTAGCCATAAGTAGGGCTTTTACAGCATCTTCGGTCGCAGAGCTTTCACAGTGAGGGCCTACTCACACAGTTTCTTACAGTCACGTAGTTTCTTGTCTCTTTAGATGAGGAATTTATTAAATTACGTCTTTGCGAATATTATTATACCTTTTTTTCTAGATTCTTGATGATGTAAATGCTGCTAGCCTATGCGGCTCTTTCAGCTACATCTGACAACGAGCTCACGGAACCGAATGTCCGTGAGCTTAAAAATATTTTGTTTCTCATTCCTACCACC
>DWIC01000164.1:0-14526 GCA_018248135.1 Battus belus
AAGCAATCCGCCAGAAATTGTGGAAAAACAAAAATTGGCTTTTGCACCATGATAACGCCCCTGCTCACACATCGCTGTTTGTGCGCGACTTCTTGGCCAAAAACAACACACTAATGATACCGCAGCTACCGTATTCGCCAGATCTGGCCCCCTGTTACTTTTTCTTGTTCCCGAAACTGAAGAGGCCCATGAAAGGACGACGCTACGCCGCGATTGACGGCATCAAAGGAGGAGCATAAGATACAAAAAAATAATTTCGAAGATTGGAAAAAAAACGTTGGCACAAGTGTATGATATCCCAGGGGGATTACTTTGAAGGGGACAAAATAGATATTCACGAGTAAATAAATAATTTTTGAAAATAATTAAAATTCTCGATACTTTTGTACACACCGTATATGAACAATTTAAGTTTTAATCATTTTAATAATCTTGCCCTTTTAACCATTAGCCCTTACTACTGGAGGCTAATCTGTATTGACGTGTGCTTTTTAACTTTTTTTAAAGTTTACTTGCAAGGTGTTCAAATTTTTCATTTTAATATTCCTATCACACATTTTATTGTCCTGGTCTATATTCTTTAACTAGATGAATTGTATACTTAGTTCCCACCGATGGAATCAAGGAGTCGATCCAGTCATAAGTCATGAGCCATAATCTTGAACAGTAAGACTGCTAAATGTCTGAAAATGTCAACTGCAGTTTTCAAAGCTAGTTCAACGCAGAGTCTAATATATTAGATACCACGTTTTTATTTGTTTATGAATTTACAATTTTTTTTGGCCTTTATATACACTGTTGCCTAAATTACAATAATAGAATCCTAGGACTTAATAAGGCGGAGTGCGGAAGGGGCATAGCCCAGACGTTTCGTTTTAGTAACATAGCTCGATGATTCTTTTAAGATACATAGATATTTAAGTTACATAGATTCAGTTCCTCTTATATCAGGTGGACCGGAAACTAATGACGCTTACTCAAGTTAATTCGAATGACTACATTTTTAACAAATTTTTATTTCCAATCAACAATGTAATATTCACCTTTATTATCAACAACCTTTTGCAATCTAGTGCACAAATTTTCAATGCTGGAACAGGTAAAATACCATCAGTTTTTCTGTAAAATTCTGCAGAAACGAAACTTCTTTCCGGTTCTCCTAATACAACAAAGTATATATATTCGGAAATATATTTATATCAAACTGAAGTTGAGTTGTTGACTTATTATTGGAAGTACTTCAGACGAGAATTTTACAAATGTCAAGTTTTCGTTTAACTATATCTGATTGGCTTTTGTAGCCCGGTGGTACAGGATTAAACTTGCGTTCTTGGGTAGCGGATTCGATTCCCAGGATAAAACGTCATATAATATATTATTAACACACTTTGTGTGTTAATAATATAAGATTGTCACTGCTTACAAACAAATTTCCGGATGATGGGTACCAGCGTTCTCTGCGTACACGCTGCGATCGCCAACCCGCCTACCAAGCGTAGCGATTATAGTATATCCCCCATAAATAACTTTAGGGCAGGCCCACTGTAAGGCTGTGCCTTACAGTGGGCGTTTAAAGACGTGAAACGACGATGCGTGGCTTATGCGAAGCAATGAACTACAACTGCTCTTGCGCAAACTCCGAAAACAGTTTTAATTTTTAAATCACATGCTTTAGGCGGACATGTATTCAATTTCATTTACATTTCATTTATATATTTCAAAGCAAAAATCAACGCCAATTATAAGCAAATTAATTAACCGTAATGATCGCATATACATTTAAAATAAATAGGCACCACCTATGCAATTAACAAAAATTAATTTGTGTTATGAGCGAAAATATATTATCATATCTTCAATTTCTATCGTATCCAACCTTTTATCATGTACGGGTTTAATGCATGAGTAAGCCATGTGATTTAACAGACTAACCATTAAGTAGTGTTTAAAGTTACCTGTAAACTTGATTAATGAAGAATCTATGATGAAGATACTAAATTTTAATGACAATTCTATTTACTGTAGAACTCCTTAATGCTGGCTGTTTGAACGCTAGCAAAAAGTCGTTGTGTATTAAACACAAACATTTTATGTAAATTTAAGTGCAATCGAACGTTATGTAACATAATAGAATTCGGAGCAATATTAGTTCTAATCTATAAAGCCTGTTATTGATTAATAGGTAGTTACACTAATGCGTTTTTAACAAAATTTTAACGAGTCCACAGCATTCAATCATGTCAGTATGATCTTTGCCGTTCATCTAGGGGGAGCTATATTTTAAAACGTTTGCGGAGTGCCCGAAAAAAAACGGTTCCGGAAGTATAATAAATCACAACTCGAGTGACAATACGTCATCAATCTGCTTAAAACTCTAGGAGCTGGGTACCGTTGACATTTACGTGTATCACGAATTGCGAATTATTTCGGAGGTTAAAGCGATACAGGACGACGAAAATCTCTGCATAAAATAATTTTTGTGAATTTTCCTACACTAAAATTGCTTATTTTAATTCTCAAGTTTGTGAGTATAATATAACTTTAGGTTTATTGTTGCTTTCGTATTTTTTTTATTCATTCTAAACTAAAACTCTAAATTAATAGTTTGTACAAGCTGCTTCGCTCTGTTAATGCTCTAATTAAACTTTTAAATGTCATGAATGAATATACCTTTAAAATTTATGAATCAATATGTAAGAAAGTTCAAAAACCTCACTATTATAGTTGTTAAAACATATTAATATTGGTTTTAACTAATAAATTCACATAAAATTTTCAATTTATTTTCAGATGACTGCTGAAAAAGACGTAAAGATTAAAAATACTTTAAATGATTTAAAACTTTTCACGGTGAATTATTAAAAAAATTAAAAATGGAGGGAATGCGTGTAACGCATCAAGGTGTGCGGGCGCATTCCGCGGAAGGTTCAGCAGGTCGCATCACCCAAGCGGGCCTTGCCGCGCGAAGCCCTGAAGGCACCGCCGCCAAAGGTATGGCCATTAAAGGCCATGAAGATCTTTGGGTGGAAATCCAGGCTAACACTTTTAGGAACTGGGTTAATGAAACTCTCAAGCCGGTGAACATCAAGGTAACCAACTCGTTTCTAAAATAATCCGAACAAATTTTAAAACGTATGCTGTTCAAAATTTTAACAGGGAATTTTACGCGCCCAATTTCAAAACTTAAACGAGGCAATTAAAGTCAAGAGGTCAATTAAGTAAATTGCTAAAAATCATAATTGAACAGACGATATTCATGATTGAACTTAGATCTGTTTTTAAAAAAGAAGTTTTTTTTTACAGATTACGATCATGTTATCCATTTTTATAACAGTAAAGAATTAATGCGTGCATTTTTAAAGTATTATTAAAAAGCTTTCGAAAATTCTCAATGTTACTAATTTCATTATAGCAACATCTTCGTAATTTAGATTACTTACATCAGTATTAACGCATTTATAACACTAAAATGTTGAATTTTTACAGGTTGTAGATTTAGTCGAAGATCTACGGGACGGCACAGTTCTGTGTGCGTTAGTCGAAGCCTTACAAGGACGACGAATAAAAGGATGGAGCAAGAACCCGAGCAATCAACACCACCGACTGGATAACGTCACAACAGCTTTACAAGCAATCGAAGATGACGGTGTTAAGCTAGTCAATATCGGTGAGAAGCTAATGATGTTACTAAGACATGTAATTTTTTATCGTGGGAATTTTTTAACAAAGACGTGTACGTGGCGGCGACTGGATTACTCATAAAAGTTATCACGAACAGTTACACTCGTTTCTTGCTAAAGACATTACTCACATTCAAATAATTACACGTGTTGCAAAATTACCAACATGTATATTGTTTAGCTCCATGAATATCGAATTTGTGTAACTGTCTAATTTTAAATTAATACCAATTTTTGTTTTCTATTGAGGATTAAGGATCTATTCAAACCTGTGAATAAAGGGTGTTAGGTAAATGATTGAAAAGTTTTATACTTTTATAATTAACGAATGACAAATAAATGTCTGAAGTATTTATAACGTTACACATTTACAGATATTGAGTTTTCCGCATAATTTGTTACTTGTTTTCTCTGCATGCAGTCGGCTACACGCGAGTGGCTTCATTCTGTTTACCAGAGCCACGTTAAAAAAAAATATGGAATTCGTGTTACTCTTCCTTCCGTACGGAAAAATTACTTTCTTAACTCTTTTTTTATGTTCATAACATTAATATAGTGTTTTTTAATAACGCCTTATAAATCTTTTATTTTTAACAAACGTTTACTCATACATTTACGTGAAGTTTTTACTAACGATTGCTTGCTTTGATGAGAACTAGAAAAATATTTTTTATTATAATAATTACTGTAACAATTGTGAAATTTGTGAAACCTTGTCTTCTGAACAAGTGTGTGGAATACAACAGGTCACCTTCATTTTTGTAAAGCATATTCTTAAAATTACCATTGAGTAACTCGATATATAGAGCAGTGGTAACTGAAGAAGACTCAGTCTTACAGTTTATGTAATTCACATTTTCCGCATTAAAAGATTGCTACTGGTAACAAAGAAGTTTCCAGGTATGGGCAGGAGAATCTACTGCGTATCACAATATCACACTCACACTGCGATCTTCTCGATTATGGTATATCCTCCCATACATATTTCTGGGGGAGGCCTATGTCTTTAGGAGTGAAAACACAAAGGGAACAAACCCAAATTAAAAAATTTTTAGGTAAAATTAATTTTTAATTTTTTTTATAATTTTCAGGTAACGTTGACATTGTGAATGGAAATTTGAAGTTAATATTAGGATTAATATGGTCACTTATAGTGCGCTACCAAATTGGTAGAAGCAAATTCCCACCAAGGTAAGATTCGAATATTTGGTTAAATTCTATTTATTCATTCCATTACGATACATAGATTGGCTGAAATATTAACAAGTTTTATGTAAATTCAACAGTAATAAATATATGTGAATGTGCCGGTTTGAGATTGCAATAGAATGCTCAGAAAGCGTTAAGTGACCAGACACAGTGCCATAATTGATACCTCACCTTGCCTTGTCAAGTCTTGCGTATTTTTACCGGTACGTAATAAATGTACGTGTGATTTAATTTTCACACATTGATCCCTGAATTATTATTCAAATAATAAAATACAGTCAAAGACTACAAAACACGACAGACATCCTAATCAATTACATCGATGAAAATAAGTAAATAATCAACCACGATTACACATTCAGGACAAATATTCAATGAATGGCTCTTATACCAGCTTAAGTTGATTATGAAACACGTGGTTTATTTGTAAATATTTCCATTTACGTCGACTTCTTAAAGGTATCAATTATCGTGCCGCGCCTACGCGAACGAGTTGGCGTGGTTGCAACACGTCCTAACTTATATAATGTTATCGCGTTACTTTCACAATCCTTTTAGGAATTTCTTATAAATCATTAAGAAGTGTGGAGGTAGTTTTAACGACAAACTTTATACACATAATAAAAAACCAAATTATTGAACAAAAAAACTTCAAATTAAAGTTATCTATAAAAAATATTAAGTAAGGAAAAACTCTGATTGAAAAAAGTATACAAGACATATTTTATTAATTATCAGATCATTCATAGAAATGTTTCGAAAATTAAAAAGAGGTAATTCATTCCAACGGGCGTTGGAAGTTTATGTTAAACGAGCTATGCAAACATATAAAAAAAATATTCGGCGATAAATATGTTCCATATTATATGTTAATGGTACACGCGTTTTTTATTTAATTGCGTTTACACGAACGAAATGACTATTATTTCAAAACCACAAATAACATATGATTAACAATATTTAATCATTATTTATTAACTCTTTAACGTATTAATTATGTAACAGCAATTTGACTGTCGGGAATAAAAATCAATAAAAATCTATGTAAATAGTTTTCTTTTCATATTTCCTTACATTTTTAATAATAACTATAAAGATCTTCTTTGGTATACAAACTCGCAAATACTCAAGACACAATACACTAGCTTTTGCCCGCGGCTTCCCTCGCGTTTAGAAGTATTACTATTAATTAGGGACAGTTTTTCATCCCCTATTTTATGCCATTAAGTTTTAAATTTATCGAAATCCTTTCTTAAAGGATGCCTACATCATAGTAGCTTTATGCATGCAAAGTCTCAACCCGATCCCGCTTAAAATTGATAAAGTTTCATACAAAGTTTCATCCCCAGTTTTATCCCCTTGGGGGTAGAATTAATTTAAATTCTTTCTTAGTGGATGTTTACGTCATAACATCTATCTACATGCCAAATATCAGCTCGATCCGTCAACTGGTTTGGGCTGTGCGTTGACAAATCACCATGTCAGTCAATCGGTCATTTTTGAGTTAGACTATTGATACGTCTTCAATTTGTCTTTAAGTATGCTATTCCTCGTTATTACTATATCAGCCGTAGGAAATCCATCGGTAGACATCGGCCTTTTCTGCATATTTTCTATGGAACCGGTAAAAAGCAGCCTGCAAGGAGCATCTACTAATAAAGTTATTAGATATAGAGAGGTGACCGCAGTAACTTTATTGCGGTCGTCTGTCCACTGGTGACGTCCTACCCCACGCTTATCAGACCCTCGTCTCCTCTTCTGACCCTCGCAGTTGCTACCCATTCTGCTATGTGACCCTCTTCAGCTCGCCAATCCGCTAGGCTATGTCTCTATTCTTAATTCGATCTCACAATGAAATCCTAATAAAGCAAAGCCCTAAATAGCGCATAAAAAGCATGGCGAGACTTGCCATGCTTCCATTTTATATTCTTTATATGTCTTTTACCACCATTGACATTTTATCTTCCTTCATAGAC
Source organism: Battus belus (assembly GCA_018248135.1). Taxonomy (NCBI): domain Eukaryota; kingdom Metazoa; phylum Arthropoda; class Insecta; order Lepidoptera; family Papilionidae; genus Battus; species Battus belus. Next base: position 6,866 of record DWIC01000164.1, read on the forward strand.
TTCCTACATAACCAATTAAAAGCGGCCTGCGTTCAAAGTCTTCGAACATATCCCCATATGAGTAGAGAATGTACTTTCGAATTATTCTTAAAGTAAATAATCCTTGTTTCACGCGTGATATATTACTTGTCATTGAATATATCGATGATCGTAAAAATATAGCCTTACGTAAAATCAGTCTTCATTACGTTCACGACGGCAAGCGAATAGTAAATCCGAGCTTATGTATCGACTTCTGGTTTGAGTACGGTCTCTTTAACGGCGTTCTCCTTAACGTCTCTTTTTAAGCAGTGATACTACGGTAGCATTAAACTATAGATGTATATTACATATTGTTGTTATTATCTTTATAGGAGATACACGCATGTTTAGCACATTTAGATTCCAAAGTATCTAAACAATAAATTTTAATACATATCGATATGATGTTTCGAACCACCGAGTCATAAATCTGAATTATCTACTGCACGTGCACGAATATGTCATAAAATGTGTTCGAATACGGAAAATTAAAAAGTACAAAACCGGTAAATAAGGATTGATATGATCAATATATTATTCTGTACGTAAAATATTTAACTTGATTCTGAAAAAAAATGTTTTCAATTTTAACACGCGATAATATGTGTGGTTGTGAAACCGGGCGTTTTAAATTCAAAGTGCCTAGATTTTGGTGTTAGATTTATATCGAAAAGTTTTCTTACTTATGCTTAACTATGTTTCCACGTAATGTTAAATGGCGAATTAAAATTTGATAGCAAGCATTTGAAATGTTACTGAAACAAGCTTTCTTAAGTTTATAATTTAACATTCGTTGAAATTATACAAACGTCCCGTAGTTTTCATTTATATCACTAGTAAGAACTATTTCACAATCTATACCGTGTGTTGGGTCTAGTCAAAACAAGGTAATTTGAACTTTATTCAAACAGCATATGATGCAACATGGTCGCACAATTGCGGTTGGTTTTGTCACCGTCCTACCAATCTCGGTGTTTGTTTACAGGAAACTGATGTTATCGTGGCTGCAGGCAGCTTTACCCGAGTGTCGAGTCAGCAATTTGACGACGGATTGGAATAGCGGGGTTCTGCTATCGGCGCTCCTCGACTATTGCAAACCCGGCGCGTTCCCACACTGGCGCGAACTCGGTTAGTACAAGCTTTAAACAAACCAAATACATATTTGATATGTTTGCGTCGTTAGGTCAATGTTTGACAAGTTGCTGGCTGATTGTGAGCGGCATTTGCAAAATTAATGAGTTTGATTTAATCAATTTAATTCATTGTGGGTACGGACGTAATTGTTTTTGCTGTCAATTTGAAGGGGATTATACTTTTAATATCGAAGTACTCGAATTTTCACATGTTGGCATAATAAATTAATAATTAAGCAAAATATATTTTAATCATGATATACCTTTATTGATATAAGTTATTTTAATGATTATTTTGTCTCCTAGGAATCGACAAATATTGTTTTTAAGTTCATACATAGTGATATTTCAATAGAAACAAGAAAGGTATAAAGTAGTGCATTTTTCTCACAGAATCATCATGGAAATCTAACAAATTTATGCCAACTTGTAATGGATATATTTAGTCAATTTATTATAAATGATAGTGACATTTTGAATTTTATTAAAAATACAAATAATATTCGCAGATCGTCACGAAGCAATAGAAAACTGTCGTCGTGCCATGAAATTGGCACATCGCGAATTTGAAGTTCCAATGGTGTTAGAACCCGAATATCTGGCATCTCCATGGCTAGACGAGCTCTCGGGAATGACATATCTATCTTACTTTATGAAACCCAATTCACCTGGGTACCGCGCTACTTTGGAATGGGTGAACTCTAAGCTAGAGAGAGGTGTTACCAATTTTACGGTAAGAGAAATTTTTATTTACTTCAAAAAAACAGCAAATTACAAAGTCTATAAAATAAATTATAAACTTCGTTGTTTTACGAAACATGTCTTTGATATCTAGGAATTATATAAGATTTAAAATCCTTACGAAAATTCAAAAATAATTTAGTATATAAATGTTGTCTAACAGAATTCATCGCAAACATTTCAGCCGTAGGAACTGATGGTCAAAAACGTCACCTATAGATTTCATATAGGATCGATTCGAAGCATGATTCGACGACCTTTACAACAGCAATTATGTGGCTGAACATCCTGCGTTGCGTCTGTTAGTTCATGGTCTCTGCTCCATAACATAAACACCACCACGGCCATCTGTTCTGCGCAATGTGTGGTCTGTCCATTGGCACGTAACTTGTCAATTCGCTGGGTCGGTTACTTATTTACGGATTTCCTCATCCCCGTTTTGATCTCGAATAAAACGTAATAGATCTTCTTGTTAAGCACTGAAAAACGAGAATAGGTTTCGTAGTTTCTCAGGTATACTTATTAAATATTATATTGAAATTTGACGAAGAAAAGTCTGTCTAGTAGTAATTTGTTTACTCAATTTTATTTACGATTACGATAGCTGATTCACTTAAGAAAGTTGCTCTTAGTTTTTATTAAACACATATTTCTACCCTTGTAAATAAAAGGTCACTTAAGAAGTTTTCCGCAAACCATTAGTTGATTAAGTGTTGTAACAGAGTTTAGTGAAACAGTGGCCTTTTTCTTTTAATATTTTGCCCTACGAAGAAAGATATACATAAATATATATTGAACAGCTAAAATGGTATTATGTTGGTTTTGTCTTTAAATTATTATTTTAAACATCTAACGGTTGCAATTAAATTAATGATTTAATAAAAACATTCTCATCTTTGCTCAGTTGAAACGTAATAAAGATTTAGTATTATAAATAATTGACCTATTTTAAATAAAGAGTAAAGTGTATTTCATATTTCAGTTCATTAACATTTCACTTTAGTAACCGTCCAGTGACGTCATGAGCCCAAACAATCTATGTATTCATTTATTAATCTATATATAATTGACAGACTGACTGGAACGACGGTCGTGCAGCAAACGAGCTGGTCCGAACAATGGGAGGTCCAGCACCACCACCCAGCAGGCTTCGCCGCGATCCGGCTCGATGGGAAGAAAACAATCAACAGGCCATTGACGCCGCGAAGAAAATCGGTCATTATAATTATTATCTTCATTTATTATTCCCTTTTAATTTCAAATTTCGATATTTTTTAAAATACAGTCATTGTTTTGATATCATAAATGTTTTAGGTGTCCAACCAGTACTTTCGGCTCGAGATATGAGTCAAAACGACGTGGAACACCTCGGAGTTATGGCATGGGTGTCCCAATTCCGCAATGTACCTCCGCGACCTCCGGTCCACGATATGTTGAGAGTTGCTCTTGATTCCACATCTGGTAGAGTAGGTGAACCAGTAAGTAAAATTCATCACTTCCCTCGCAGGATATCTAATAAGGGACTTAGAACTTCTCTATGGGTTTACAATACAACGGGTTGGAAACGGCCTGCATCTTCAACCTGTAGTTTTCCGTCACCTTGTCACTCACAAAGTCCTTCCTTGCGTTTACCCTTCTATTGGCTATGGTCTTTGCTCTAGAACTTTAAGCTCCCAGCGGCTGTTTGAACTGGGCGCTTGTGGTCTGCCAACTGCCATTTTAACTAGCCTGTTACAAATTAAAATGTAATTGTTTACCACTGCCAAAACATTTGGAATAATTTAAAATATACGATAGAAATGTAACACGTTTACCATTATTAAAATTACTAAACACAGGCCGTCAATTTACTGAAAATTACAACTAAAATGTAAAACAAACTAAAACTACGTTAATATAATCCACTCGCCTTTTTTTTAAAATAAATCACAAATTCTAATTTCAGACATACATTAAAGTGGAAAGTATTTCCAGCGAACTGTCCATATCCGACGTCAGAGTTTCGATTGTAAATCCATTAGAACAAGAATCGAGACTCAAATTAGATTCGAGAGGTGCTGGAGAATTTATACCCGAACATGCCGGAATGCATGAGATTGTTCTTACAGTTGATGACATAAGGTACGGTTTTCATTTTCAAAATAATTTTTTTTCTTTTAAAGCAAAACGATAAAAAAGTCTATCAGCCGTGGCTTGTTAAATAAGTTTCGATGTAAGTTCTACGGTTGAGTTCGACGGAGAATGAAAAAACTAGCCTTGAAAACTTTAAGGATGTTAAAAGTTTTTTTATTGTGTCGTTTCGATTAAAGATCGAACATAAATTTATAGAGGAATTTAGACTTCCTAAACAAAAAAATATACGAAAATATTAAAAATCTAATGATATCTACCATGATCATACTGGCGTTGATTATTTCACTTAAATTATTAATCTCGTTTTTGTAAAGTCACGGAGTTTGTCTTCTTCATTTCATGTATGCAATATGTATATACATATATATCTAATGTATATGAAAGATATCTAGTGATGTTAAACCTCCTATGAATTAATATTTGAACTTTGTGAAAATTTACAATGTGCAAATTTGGTTTTCAATAAATTTATTATATCCATGAGTGTGTGACATCCATAAATATATATTTATATACATATCTGTACATATAATACATACATGCATATAAATTTGCGTGTATATATACATGTATACATTTCGTCCCTGGTTTTCATTGTACTTTTATCGCAGAACATAACTTAATGATTACAATATACGTATGTTTTTATTTTTAGGGTCGATGGTAAATATTTCTTTAGAGTGCTACCAAGATTAGTGACTGTACAGCCTCCGGGCATGGCGCCATGCGCTGCAGGCAGTTTAGTGGAAGTTCTCGTTAGCGCCACAGGTAAACTAAAAACTTGAAACTATTATTATAATATCTAAGGGAGGTTGTTGCAATTATTTTATTTTTTAAGACATTGAGGCAAAAGTTTAATTAATTTAATATACAGCAGATCCACCGAATCAAGTCAAGCCGGAATCGGGTGAAATGGCACTTTTTGTCAAAGTATGTACTCAAAATGATTACTACGTTAAATTTTAACCAACCGTTTTAAAAAAATGTATAAATTCGATAATTTTTATATGTATGTACATATAAATATATATCCCAATTATTAAAAAATATATTATTGAAACCTTTTCTTTCGCTCATGTAGAAAAGTCCTTCGTGACACCCTTCCGTTGCAGGGGCAGACAGGTTATGCTGAACTCCTACTGGCTACTACTACAAGGCTCTATGAGAAAGCTACGCTTTAGCCTTATGTCATCACACGATTCAGGCTTTATAGATAATTGATTTATAGGATAACCTGTGTATTATGTGCAAATTGTCTTTTATGTAAATAGGTTTTAGTAAATACCATCATCGCCACAACATCCCATTACAAGATACAAGTCTCCCTCAAAGACCACCATAATGATCTTGGGCTGCCCGCATCCAATATGTTTCTGTTGTTACATTGATATCCTTGTGGGCTGTTACAGCTTCGTCTGAGTAAGTTCGCGGAACAGGAAGTCCGCGAACTGTGTAATAAAAAAAAACCAGTGGTTGCACCAGTTCAACAATGAAGTCCGCAAGGCGGTTGGCTATACCCGTGTGGGTGCATAGTATAATTACTATTTATGTAATGTGTGTATGAGTTTTGCCGCTCTCGTGTGTACGCGGGCCAGGAATATGTCGTCTGTTATGATGCGATGGTGCATCATGTTAGCCGGGGGAGAGATGTGGGGTGTAAATCGTAGCGGTGCGCTGGGTAGGAGTTCATTTGAATTCCGCTTTGAGCGCAACGAGAAGCGAAGAGTGCACCTTAAATATGCCGTCATTCCTAAACAAATCGGGAATCTACCCAGGCTGCGTTTATCAGCTGATTGGTGCCACTCGACTTCGGTCCAACGGGATTACACGATATTAAACGATTACTGTTAATAAAGGAGCGCCAAGAAGAGAAGATATTGACGTCACAGCGCACTCGCCAAGCGGTCGCGCTGTACCACTGGAACCGCGCCATCCGCCTCCATCAGCGCCGGGTACCACTGCATCCAGCGCCACCTTCCAACCAGACGAGGCCGGCACCTGGACTATTGCTATCACTTACAAGGGCAAACATATTCAGGTCATACTATATATATAATCATTGTTTCAAAATGACCAGTCGGAGTAATAATCAAACGTATTTATTTATGTACTATAATTATTTATGTACTAGCAGTCGCAACTGACTTCGTATTGTCAAAAGTTATTTGCCTGTTGGAGTCCAACAGAAAAATTATTAGCGATTATCACTTTATTTAGCATTTTAAATACTTAATCAAAACAATATTTACTTAAGTAAATAAGTTATTTTATTTGGGACACTACTTTAGTAAAACTACCTTTCTGGTTTTGATCGACATTGAACATTTGACAGCTAGAGGGACTTTTAAATTATTAATTGGAAAAATTACTTACGATAACGTACAAGTTATTTTAAGAAGTTTTGAATGCTTATGTATGTACTATTACTTACTGTTTATCGTAGCTTTACTGATTATAAGAATTACTAAATTACTAGAATAATTCATAAATAATCATAACATAACACAAAAAATTTTAATTAAAAGAAAGATACATGAAATGTTTCTCTCGCAAAATGTTTTATCTATACGTGATTTTTAAAAAATAGCAGTCATTACGATTTAAAGACGCCCACTGCTTGTTATGTCTATGGGGGGTATACCATCAACGTCTCGTTTTGCAGGTGTATTGGCGATCGCAGTGTGGTAATATAGTTGCGCTTGCTGCTGCCCGTTGGAAACTTGTTTGTTAGCAGTGGCACACCTGCAATTAATGAAAAATGTGTGAATTATCTACGAATGTACGCCAGGAATCGATCCTGCGAATTAAATAAAAATGTGCATTATAACACTAAATACCGGCCGACCGCTATACTTACCGTCTTAAACGAATTTTTCTTTTAAACGTATGCAAAATCTAAACCGAAGCCAAACAGTTTTTGTTAACTACTAATGATAGAATTTAAATCTCGTGACTTGACAAATACATATTAATTAATATTCGAAGCAATGCTCAGTTTTATGGTACATGATTTAAAATTATATAATTTGCTATTTTAGGGTGGACCATTCACTTGCGAAGTGTTTGATCCCGCAGGCGTACGTCTGAGCCCCGGTGCGCTGGAAGGGGCTGAACCGTTGAAACCTCATTCTTTTGAATTGGACACGAGTGGATGCGGCGTCAAAGGCGACCTGCAACTAGATATTGTTCACGACAAACGAAGCGTGATGTGCGCTTTGGAGAAACTCTCCAAAACGAAATACCGCGCAACCTTTATGCCTAAAGCTCCCGGAAAGCATAGGGTAAGTGAAATGTATTCAACAATTTATTTACTACATACAGTAAGCTGTATATAAGGATTTGATAGAACAATTTGTTTTTAGGAATGTGACATAAATACTTACGTCACAGCATATTTAAATTAACATTTATTTGAGTTATATTTGATTGCTTTGACTTAAAACATACATACAAATAAAACGTAAGCCAACCATTATATTAGACTACACAGTTGTTATGAATATATAGATAAATATACCACCTACATCATACATTACACTATAACGAGACATTTTTAATACACTGAACCGCAAAGAAAAAGGGTCGGTTACCAAAACTTCAATATTTTCTAAAATATTTGGTTCAATGTCATGA